>JASKGM010051904.1:1333-19761 GCA_034509205.1 Ceratonia siliqua
TTTGTTTTGAATATTGATTGGTACTATTTTCAAATTAAATATTTACACATGCATTAGCAGCTTTAGTTCTAAACTGCATGGGATGCTGAAGCCCCAGTCCCTCAATGAAGCAAGAGGAAGACAAGAAAACAAAAAAGACAAAATGAACTTGTAGTAGATAACTTTTTGTTTCTTTGTCAAAGATAGAATCCAAATTCTAATGTATATCATGTAAGCTAACTGATCCTTTATACTCATCATCAAAAGTATGTCTGAATTCTTAGTAATTCATAAAGACTTTTACCTTTTTTCCTTCTTTCTTTTCTACTTGATTATATCTAACGTCAAAACCCACCATTAATAGGAAAAATCAGTTACCCTTGTGTATTACAGCCTGCTTTTTGACATAGTTCTTGTCCAGATGTTACTTCGGAAGCCTGTTGAGAAAGGTGAGGTCCTGACTAACAGTGTTTAACTGTTTATTGTGCTCTGAAAGGTTAATTATTATTCTTATGGTAATCAATTGTGGAATGAATTGTCTAATGCTCCATTTCAATTTTGGAACAAATTCATGTGATCTTCACGAAGTTTGTGTTTGCAAGCAGAGTCTGTTGTGATAATGCCAGCTTTTGGAGTACAGCTTGAGACTCACTACATGAGGTAATGCTTTTTATTAATTGATTCTTCAGTTAACACTTAGCTTTTTGTGAGTGCATGTATAAAGCCAAGTGTAGGAAATATATAATTTTGTACTATAATTCTGTAAACGATAGGGCACTTTATTATTTTTGTCTATGGAAGAAGAGGTTAGGACAGTAGAATGATGGTGCTGGTTTAGGTTGTTCATACTTGAGAAATAATATTACTGTGGTTCCCTAACATCCATCAGACATGGATTAAATTTAAACTGCATAATGGGTTCAGGATGGAAACATCGTACTTTTATGTTTTGTCTTGAGCTGTGAGCATCATATCTAACCTGAGTTAGCTCACTTAACAAGTTAAAGTGCCTGGCCTTCACAGTGACCTTGCCACTCCAGCAAGGTTTTGTTCAAATATATTTTACTGTTACATTCCTTATTTTATCTTGAATTTCGTAATCTTTTATCCTTTTTTCCCTTTCTTTGTTACAGTGGAAAAGTCATCCGCAGCTTTGTTCCCATTGACTAGATTCTGAAACCTGTTCTACTAGAATGTATGACGCCAATGACTTGTTACTGGACTCTGTCCTTGATTATTCGTGGGGAATCAGAACTGGTGTCAGTTTTTAAGGTTAGTGTCTTTCTTCTAACTAGTTTGAGTCGCTTGATTATATTTTAAAAAGGCTAAACAAGTAACCTAATCAGGCAGTTAGCAGCACATATTGTTTGGTTTTGTTATTTGAGGTGACTTGGTCACTGGCTGAAGAAACTCTGAATGTGTTTTCCAGAACTTACGTCCACCAGTGAAAATGTTGGTCCATGTCTGGAAGGCCCTGTGTGCTGGAACTGCTAGTAAAGAAGGCTTGGACACAGGCACGGTTGTGGATTCCATTATGTACATGAGGAAATCATGTTCCTGGTGAGGCCACCAGATAGGGTATGGGTAGGATAAGGACACCGTTAGATCTAACATGATACCCTCATAATAATTGACAGTTCAAATGATCGACTTTAGTATTTAAGATAAACGCTTCTATAAACAGCACTGGTGGATCATTAATTAGACGCCAATTGATAATTTTACTTTTTGTACTGCAAATGAAGTGGGTATAGAAATCTAGGAAATAATTTGTACAATGATATAGGATTATTAGAACACATGCATTTCCTTCTAACAAAAAGGTGACTTTGTTAATTAACATACGCCTCAGTTTCAACTTTCACTCATCCTTTGTGTTGTATCTACTATGCCTCAATAACAATTGTAGTAGCTAACGACAATGTAAAGCATGCTTTCAAATTTAGGAGTCATACAACAGAGATTGGTGTTGTTGATGATCCATCAGTGTCAGCAAGCTAAAGGTGCAGACAAACTGAAAGTGAAAAATGTGAAGTGTCAAATTATTAAAAGAGGACAAGTGAAAGGCAAGGAGCACCTTTTATTTATTTCTTTGTAACCAGCATTTATATGGTTTGTGTATGTAAACCTTGTATTTTGTCCAGGTCTCTAATATTTTTTTATCATTTCTCAATTTATAAAAATAAAAATAATATTCTTTTTTAATTCTGTAGTTTTTTCTCCAAAAGAGAATCTCAAAATTAAGGAGCAAAAAACTAATGACTAAATAATAAATAAAAAAAGTGTATATCTAAGAAATAAAGATCACAACAACAATATATATTTGATAGATTCATTATAATTGATGATAGAGCCATGTTACTTACAAACACTCTCTATTTAAAGCTTAAATTCCTCGAAAATTCATTATTTAATATAAAAATTCTGATAGAAATCTGAGGATAAATTAGCTTCGGGCATAAATCAAACCATCTTGTTTTACTATCTTAAAACAAATCTCAATTTCTGTGCTGATATGATTAAGAATGTTAAATTTCAAATGTAATAAACCAAATTAGATTATTCTTTAAGCCTAATTAGAACTGTTCCCTAACACTTTAAAGTGGAAACTTCTTATTGAAACAAGTTGATATATTGGATTTTATTTCAATAAATAAATGTTATAAATGGGAAAAGGACAGAGAAATAGTTATTATTACATTTCTGACCAAAATTAAAGTGCCATAATGAGGGTTGACGTAAATAATTTATTTTTTTCCTTAAATTCTTTTTACTCAATGAAAAATTTTGATCTAAAATTATTGCATCAATTATACCAACTAAACTAGTTACTTCGGAACAAAGATTGTACCTGCTAATTTAGTTAAAGGGAATTGTTGATCTCACTTTCCCATGTTATCTTATTCTTTGTCTATGTGATTTCTTCTCGCTCTTTATTGGAAGATATAAATATGAAAATTTTGTATTTCTTCACTCTAATTTTTAATTATTATTATAATCTCTTCTTTAATTTATTAATTATAACATATTACATCATAAATTATTATAATTTAATTAAATTATCTTTACCGTTTAATTAAGTTTTAAATTAATATTTTTAATTAAAATAAATTATTTATGTAATTAAAAAAATTTAATAGAAACAAAATAAATTTATTATATAAAATAACACAAATATCTTAAAAATAAATTATATGAAATCTTTAATTAACTTTTATTTTATTCAAAATAAAAATTAACTAAAGATTATATTCGTTTATTTATAATATATTTGTATCATTTTACATAATAAAGTTTTTATTTTTATTTTTGTTAAATTTTTTTAATTATATAACTAGTTTATGTTAACTTAAAATCATTAATTGTAACACTTAATGAAACAGTAGAGAATAATTTAACTAAATTATGATAGTTTAGAGTGTAATGTGTTACAATTAATATATTTGGAAGGAGATTAGAATGACAACTAAAAATTATGGTAAAAATGTGTAAAATCTCCTAAAAAGATTTATATAAATTTTGCAAGAAAATTAATTTGTGAAACTTTCAATTAAAATGGGTGTGGAGAAAAATAAATTGAATTAATCTACCAAAAATCCAAAATATAACAAAATAAATAGAATTGGACGGCACTTTTTTTTTTTTTGATTTGCAATAAAGCTACAAACTATGAAAAATTACAGTGGTAAAATAAAAAATGAAACCAACAATGGTGGCATAGCATTGACGTAGTTTGACCCAAATAGAATAATAAAAATCTGAGGTTACTGAGGATGAACAGTAGAAATTGCTGTGTTTGCGTTTTGTGGGATTGCGTCTTTCGGGGCTCTTACCGTTCCAGAACCAGAACCAATCGAAATTCTCTGACATTTATAATATATATATAAAGAGAAAGATCTTCGGTTTTCCTCATGCCCTGGATTTTCTTCCCCACCATCTCCTCTGTGAAAACCCTAATTATAGGTCGCCGTTTATCTCTCTCCCTTTCAGACTACTCAACAAGATCAGGTACTCATGGACCTTCTTCGACCTTGTCAATGGCACTAACTCTAACTCCGCTTTGATCCTTGTTTTTGCTCCAAAATTTCATTCAACCACGTTTGAATTCTGATTTATTTGTATAATTCTGTTGAATCGAGATTTAAGCAGTGTGGGTTGTTATTAATTCTGATTCTTTGCTACCTGTATTGATTGAAAACGTTTCGGGAATTGGGGGTATGAAATTCTGTTATGCATGAGTTTGGTGTCTGAATATCTGAATCGAAGTTCTGTTCTTTCTTCGATCTTTGATTCTGTTGCTGAATTATGCATCCATGGCGCTCTGTTTGGATGCCAATAATGCTGGGGTTAGATGAAGATAGACAATTGACGTTTTTCTGATGTATGAACTAACGAAAATTTTACTAATCCAGATAAATCATTTCTGCCAGATTGGGTTCACTTTTATTTTTTATTTCTCTTTCTTATTTTCAGGAAATGAAGCGGTGGTATGAGTCCAATTTCTTCTTCTCATGGAGGGTTCGTAAAAACCCCAGAAAACACCAACTTGACTAGTGCTCGAATTGGTCTTTAGTTTTGTGTAGGGTTTATAAAGGATCTTGTAGATTTTTCAAATTCATTTCGTTACCGATGCAGAATTGGGTTAGTGAAGTAGATCGTCAAAGGTGTGATCATTGTCGTGATAGTATGAATGTCGAGCTTCAATTTTGTTAATGTGAAGATTTATTTGTTATTTCTGAGTAATAAACTAATCTACTAGAGGAGCATGGATAACGTATGTGATGTCAATCACTTGGATGCTGATGTTCTTTTGCCTCCTCGGAAGCGTCTTCTTGCTGGATTGAAAAAACAGAGTCCAGATGGTGATGCTGCTGTCTCTCCATCTCCCGTTGCTGCTTCTTGTGTTATGGCTTCTGAGATTCCTTCCTCTTCTTCCTCTTCCTTTGCAAGTGGATTTGAAACCCGTCTTAAGCATTTATTGAGTTCTCATTCAAATAACCCTAACCTTACACCTGAGGAGATTATGGAGGCTTCAAAAGCAGCAGCAGTGGCTGCAACTAAGGCTGCAGAAGTTGCAAGAGCTCTAGCTGAAGAAAAAGCTGCAAGAGCAGCAAAGGCAGTTGCTGCAGCCAAGAGTGCTTTAGATTTGGTTGCATCTTTTTCTGAAGAGTCAGTCAGCAAGGAAAGAAATCTGAAAAAGAACAAGCTAAAGAAGCATCTCCCAGTTCAGCTGTTGTACAAAAAAAACCAACCTATTGAAAATTGTAGGACAGATGAAGAATTAGCCCGTAAGTTACACCGAGCCATGAACAGCTCTCCTAGAATCTCAAAAAGTTCTCCAAATTCAGACTCAAAAGGAAATAAACACAAGAAGCCTAAAAGCTCTTCCAGTTTTGAAATAACTGAGGTCTCTGATACTGGTATGGCTGTGGGACAAGATTGCTTATCTTTGAATAATGGGCATGCAATAGCAGGCAAGATTGGTTATGAAGGCTCCATCCAGGAGGTATGCTCAAGGAAGGAAGATAAGAAGGGAGGCAGATATGATAGATATAGCCATATGGATATAGATAATGGAGAAGCAGAGTCAAGCCAGTCAAAAGAGAAAAACTTTGAAGATTTGTCTCCCATAGGTAAGAAAAGGGGAAGGGTGAAGCTTAAAAAGTTGCCCTTAAGCATTTGCACATCCAAAGATAAGGCGCACTCAAAGGAAGAGGTAAGAGCTGGAAGCTCCCCATTGACTGAAATGAACACAGACGATCATGCCCTTGTCAATATTCCTTTGTTTCCAGTGGAGCCATCCACTGACAGAGTGATGCCTATTGAGGCTACATCAATGTGGAAATGCCAGGAGTTCAAGGCACCCGCATGTATCAAACAAAATAAAGTTGTGCACTCATAATATTCAAATTTCGTTGAGATGACTGGGGGCTATTGTGATAGAAGTTGATAGCTGAGGTAGGAAATATGATGCTTTTCTTACATAAATGGCATTTATCTTTTTGTTCATCTTTGGCTTTGTAATGAGTTTCCGCTGACTAAATGTATATTTAGATTGTTAGGTGCTTGGTATACTTTCAGTTTAAAGTTGTGTTGCTTTAATCGACAACAAAGCCTGAGTTTAGTTTAGATAGAATGATGGCGTGAATTGAAAAGCTTTTTCCATTGTGTTGCATATTCCATCCCCTATCTGTGTTGAGAATAAAAAAGAGAAAACCTTTTAGTCTTCTATTTAGACATTTTGCTGAGCTGCTTATTTTTCCGTATACTCAAATGTCTGTAAATGCAGATGGTGCTTTTTGCTGCTTCAATATTAATATGGTAGTTAGGAATTCAATGAAGTGGAGAATTAGAAATTCATTAGTTGCTCAAGATATTCTACTTAATGAATAAACTGCACTATTATTAACTACTAAAGAAAATTTCCTACAAAATAAAAATAAATAGATGAGTTATGAAATCTTTGTTGCAAATTCCAACCATTCTTTTCTTGCAATTATTAGTATGGTTAGTTGCATTTAAGATCTTAATTAACGAAACTCCCTTTCTGTTCTAGTTATTAAAGTCTTAGATTATAGTTCAGAGCAGGATTGGCAATCGCCATTTTCACTGGCTATGCTTCTAGATTATATTGATCAATATCCCCTTTCTTTAAATGCAAATAATATATATATATATAAAAAACTTTATTCTTAACAAATATATAAAAAAATTTCATCATTTAAAAATGCCTATTAGCGTGAGTTAGCAATCCCTGAGTCCTCGACGTGTGTTGTAAATTTATATTTAGAGATAAATGATGCTTCTATAGAGGAATCGTGTTGAATCTAGGAGAGAACAAAAAATAAATAAATAAATGAGACAAAATAATATGTATTTAAAAATTAAAGGGTAACATGAAAATTTTAAATTTAATAATTATGTCATAGGTATATACATATATAAGAATGTATTTTTGAAAGACCACTACTCTTAATTTTTTATTCAGAATCCCTTCTTGTGTGTATGGAGAGTGTAAAAAGTGGAAACAAATAAAATGAGAATACTCTAATTTTTTACTTATTATTTAATAGAAGCATTGCAATTTTATTTATTTTCCAAATTTAAAATTAAAAAATAATTTAAAGAAAATTCAAATATTGACTAGTTGACTACTTTAATTTGAATATAACATTTTTTATTTGGTTACTAAAACAATTATAATTATTTACATTTCTAAATGAATTTTTTTATATTTACTTTCACCTATAAAATGGCCTAAAATTCACCATTGTCACAACCGAAAAGCAAAAAGGCCTGAAATTATCCCTTTCTTTGTAATTATTTATAGATTGGCGCCTTGTTTGTTGGCATGCGTTACGTAAAGAAAAAAGGACACTGAAGCACCAGCGGCCCATCTTTCTCCCTGCGTCATCTCAACAAGCCGACGTGGACTTGCTGGCCCAACACTGGTGGGGTGGTTTTGTTAATTTTTGTTTTAAAAAAATAGACTCCATTTTATTTTATATTTCAAACACACTCTATTTCATTAGACTAAATTGATTAATGGTAAAATTAAAATATACTAATAAAATATTTTATTTTTAAATATATTATATTTTATAATTAATAATGTCTCATAATATTTATTTATTTTTATGTTTCAAAAACTTATTCAAAAATTAAAAAAAGTAGATTTTATATCTTTCTAGTTTTTCATTTAAATTTATGAGCTTACTCAAAGTTTGAATAAACAACTTCCTTCATGTTAGTCATATTTAAAATTTTATAATTTTCTTCAAAAATATCTAAATTCATTCCAAAAGATTTTATCCAAACACCTTAAGCAAAAGAAAAAAAAAATGAAAAGCATGAATTTATCTAGAGTGTATTAGCACAAATTTTTTTCTTTACAACAACTTATAACTTTTGCTAGCTAATGAGATGTATGTTATATTTTTAAAAAGTTATTATATTTACAAAAGTATCATTTACTTGGTAAAAAAAAAAATTTTATGTTAATCATGATTGAATGTAAGTTAAGTAAATTTTTTTTAGTATATTTTAACTCTATCGTTAATCAATTTAATCAAATAAAAAGTAATATTATTTAACATATAGAACATGGTGGGTTATAATACACCTAAAGAGGCTCTGTGTATTTTTCAAAAAAAGAGTTTATAATTTTTTTAAAATTAAAGTAAATTCAAAATTCAATCCATTGTAAAAACTTTTGTCAGCTGATTTAATCAACACATTCATTAACATGCATAGTTACAAACTAGCAAATACTATATGAATTTTATCAGGTAATTATCATTGAACAACTAATCACCCTGTATCATAAATCAACATCATCATTATAATTGAAACCTTAATATAACCCATCCTGTTGAGAAATTTCTCGAATCAACATAATAAATAAGAAATAAATTAGCAGCCTCCACGAACGCTCAAGTGAATATCAATCATTATAACATTGATAGCAACAGATACAGCGCTTGTGAGTTGCTGCTTCATAAATTCAAGCAGTCCACTCCAAAATTGTTTAATATCAATTGCTTCAACCCAGAGAGCATGGTTGTTAATTTAACCCCAAAAAGAAAAACAAAGATAGATAACCAGTCCGAAACAGTGCTCACAGTAGCATCAGCAAATTCACTTCTCCTATCTATGCTTTGGCAGCTTCATTGGGATGAATGTCAACAACATTTAAACACGTGGAGAATATACAAGCAGATTCTTCTGTCAGATGTATCTGGATCAACAAAATTCTTTACTACTTTACATCTTTGTAGTTAATCCAATTAAAAAAAATGAATCTTATTAGTCAAACATATTTCTCCCCTTCAGTTTCCCACCTTGGTTTTAAGGTTGCACTTCATCCCAACCATCAACCTTTTTCATTTCTCATTACTTGGAGTTGACTTCTTGCTACTCAGCCATGGGTGTTGTAGGCACTGCTGCGCAGTTGGACGCTTCTCTGGTGAAAAATCCAGAAGAGGTAAAAGAAATTCTGAAAACTCACGAGCCTCATTTTCTGCAAATTTATATTTATCAATCAAAAATTTGTCAAGTGGCCAGAATTTTAGCCTCCGAATTCTTCTAAGATCCCCATGCCTGTCAAAGAAATCCTTGGACCGTGCT
Source organism: Ceratonia siliqua (assembly GCA_034509205.1). Taxonomy (NCBI): domain Eukaryota; kingdom Viridiplantae; phylum Streptophyta; class Magnoliopsida; order Fabales; family Fabaceae; genus Ceratonia; species Ceratonia siliqua. The sequence goes on from JASKGM010051904.1 coordinate 10,439, forward strand.
CCGCCAATAGCAACCTGCAACCCACAAGTATTAGCTATGCCAGAATAGCTCTAGTCAAGAACTATGCAAAGACAGTAGAAATCATATGTACTCACCTTTCGGGGCATCTTACCAAGGAGTTCCATCATCAGGGCAAGGTGGTCCTGTTACCAACACAGTGCACAGTATTATTATGTTATTCCAACATACAATCTAAAGTGTAGACTGTAGACAGACTAGTGTTCAGCAAGTTTATGCAACCACAACTGATGTTTACTTTACCATTTACACAAAGAATTAAAGAATAACTCTTTTTCCATTTTTCTTCTGAACAAATCAAAGAATAATTCAAATGCCAGATGCAACGGCAGCTGTACTTACAAAGTACTTACTAAGAGCATGAAACCCATAATGCAAACGTCTATTTCTTCTACGTTATCTTATCACCATGATCATCAAAGAACAACAACAACAACAACAACAACAATAACAACAAAAATAATAATAAATAAATAAATATGGAAACTCTAATTCAATACCTTGCCTACTAACAACTATTTCAAGACCTTCATAATTCACTGAGAAACTTAGAATGTCATTGCATAAGGATAGAAACTCATTTCTAGAAATAAGAAAGCCAAGCCAGAAATTGTCCAGAACATATAAATTCGTTAATTTTTCTCTCACCATGTTTGTGAAAGGATCATAAATAGATACGACAATGTACCAAAGCTACTAATATAAGCTCATTTATATTACAATTAAAGAAAAAAATCAATGACTCCAACCAATTTTTTCTTAAAGGTAGTGATCTAATAACATCTACCACGTCATTTTAGACAAGGCCTTACCATAAGACTCCTCTGGATTGAAGCCCATTCATAACTGTTTTAAATTCATTCAGAAGTTATTCCTCTTGTATGAATATATGAGCATATAATTTCTATTGAACTCTCAAAAATTCATGAACCCAGTTATTAATTATATAATCTACTCAGTTCATATTGTGGTTATGGGAAGGAAATCTACAGTAATCAGCCTATGCACAAACAATTATCATAATTTATACCATGCATAAAATAGGGAATTAAATTTACTCATAATAGTGTACTGGCAAAACCATCATACCTCATCCTCACTAAAACCTTGTCCTGTCTTGGGAGTAAACATCATTTCACCGGTGGCAAGCTCAAAAGCAGTGCAAGCAAAAGACCACATGTCAACAGAGAAGGAATACCCAGCCTGCAGTATAACTTCAGGTGCTCTGTACTGCCTTGTCTGGATTTCTTCTGCAAACCGCTTATCAGCCCAACATGCATTTCCAAAATCTACTAACTTGCATTTCACATCAATTCCGTTAATATTTCTTTCAGATTTTGGAGCTTGTCCTGCTTCTCCCATTGAAACTCCTCTTTCAGATATTCTAGCAACTGCCCTCCTTGCTTTCCTTCTCAACCTTTTCTCGACAAGTTTTGTAACTCCAATATTTAAGTTTCCCTCTGGCCTCTCTAGAATTGGGCTTAGTCCAGATCTAACAGGGTCTTTGGCAGGATCAATGGAGGAAAAGAGAAGAATATTTTCAGGTTTTAGATCAGCGTGGATTATACCAAGTTCTCTATGCAAGTAATCCAGACCAATTAAAATGCATTTGCAAATCTCTCTAACTTTATTCATTGGAAGGCCTTTGTAATGGTTATATCTGATCAGACGAAGCAAGTTATCGCCAAGAAACTCAAGGACCATGCAAAGGTGCTGACCATTTGGGCCTGTGTGCTTAAATTGGTCAATCAATTGGACAACATGCTTAGAATTTGAAGGGTCACCACAAGCAGTGGATGAAAGAACATCAATCTCATGAATGGCAGCCTGAGCAAACTGGGCTGCACTTTTCTGGATCTTCAGAGCAACAAATGTCTGAAAACCACAAATTTAAAATTAGAAAAGATTTGGAAAAAAATATGCTGGCCCAGAAAAATAAAAATAAAAATCAAACCAGCCCAGATAGGGGGGCAAGATCAATGAGAATACGTGCTTAAGTTTTGGCCTCTATAGAAGATGTATATTTAAACATAGATACATGAAGAAAGCAGATGAATAAAGGATAATGCTTGGACATAATCTAGCAAAAGTGCACGAGGGATTCTGTATGACTGAGGAACCACCCCACCTGGATCAATGGACAGTGAGTATGCTATACAAATTAAGATCATTCTATTTATCTTCTTTTTTCTTGGCCCTTTCTCTCTTCTAATCAAGCTTAAGCGAAATTCTATAACAAATTAAGTGATTTATGGTAGCAAAAAGTTGTAGATTCATGAAGATGGTGATTCTAAATTTAAAAGACTCTATAAACACTCAGCTCTGTCTTATCCAAATTAGAATTCAGAACGACATTGTTGCCATATACAGCTCACTGAATGCCTTCCAACAAAACTAGTGTATGTAGATACAAAAGACACAAGCGTTACCATTTAAAGGATCATGATGCACACAAATTTTACATATGCATCAGCATATGAAAAACAAACAGCGCAGAAACACCTTTATTGCTTGTCTGCATACAGATAACTTCATATAAACCAGGTGGACACATTTGTGATTATCATTGACCATTATTACTATTCCAACATGCAAGGGAAGAAAACAAGATTGTTCAGCTACCCACATACATCTATCTACAGCACAAACCAAATAATCTAATTTGGATTCATTCAATGAAATGATATAAATAGGATAGAAAAACACAAGAGGAATGCTTAAACATACCATAAGCAGAAAACCAGAAGATAGAGGAAGAGCGAAAAAAAAAATTAAAAATTAAGAAATTCCATTACCGAATAAAACTTCACAAGTAGATATTTTGGAACTAGCTTTTTAAATAAAAAATAATTATTCAAAAATTTTAAATTTTAACTATTATTATTCTACTATTTCTTAAAAAATTACATGGGCAATGTAAGAATGACCATGGCTAATTTAGTTTAGTGGTATAACTCCAACTATTAGTATAGATATGAATCAATACAGTAGATGTTACGGAAGGAAGAAAGGAAGATGTCGGAACCTTCACACCATTTAAAGCAGAGTAATTTAAATAAGAAACATCCATCAATAAGAAAGATGTTGACAACTCTACTACTCCTAAAGATTTGGAACCGATTGCATTAACAGAAAAAAGTTCAATAAATTTTCACATTGGGGATACAAATCACACGCCAAATCATTCCAAAAACAAAATGTAGAAGCGACTCAAAACAACCCCTTTTGAAGGGACAGTTATAACGAACAAATTCACAGAAAAAAAAATTGACAAATATAAGAGTGAGGATCAAACATACAGAAGTACGAGTATCGTAAGCGAGCCACACAGTGGAGAACTGACCCCAACCCAGCTTCCTCTGTGCTATGTACCTGCCGCCGGCGAACTGATCGCCGACCCTGACGGCGTGGTAGCCTCCTTTTCTGTAGGAGTCGAAGCCCTCATCATCTTCCTCCGACCCTGATGACGACGAGCAAGACATCTCCCCCTCTTCTTATTATCAATCGTCTGATCTAATCGGATTAAGAAATGATTTGCCTTTTGCTTGAAATTGCTAAGATTTTGCCGTTTCTTTTCTCAACCAAAGCTGAGTTTTCTCTTTTTCTTTCTGCGGAGAAATTGCTTGGACGTGGGATTATAGGGCAAGACCAAATTTGACGCCCTTCTTTAGGAGAAAGGAAAATAGAAAGAAGGGGAAGACTGCTAATATTTGTGGTGCGTGTGGCCTTTAAAACACAAGACGACTCCGCTTTTTTCTCCTCCTCCTCTCTTTTTCTTTCTTTCTTCCCTCCCTACTTTGCTTACATTAACCAAACAAGCCTTCTTCAAAGCTCACCTTGTTTGTTTACAGCTATGCCCTTTAGCTTCCCACTATAATTGTACTTTAGGAATTGGGTAATTGGGGTATTTTAAGGTAAGGTAGATTAATCAGATTCTTCAAAGGGATAGAGAGTTGCTGTCTTTTTCTGCATTAGCCACCTGCCTCCTATATTTTCTGTTTTTGCTTTGCCTTTATCTTTTTCCTCCCACTTCTTATATTGGGCCAAGTCCCTAAACTGGTTGTTCTGGTATGGACACTTGGAATTGTTCCCCTGTTGTCTTCAGACCCCAAATTATGTTTTACTTATTCCTCTGTTTACCGAGAATTAGCAAATGCCAAATGCTCAAATTGACACAGTCTGAGTGAAAAATTCAGTCTTGGCGATCATCGCCGCCAGCTGAAAGCACACCATAAATTTCAGTCTCCTGATACTATCAAACTACTATTTTTTGGCGGGGGCAGTTGGCAGTTGCGTCTGTTGTTAGTTGAGAAGCCTGTGGCCAGTTTCGGCGGCCAACCTTTTGACAGAGACAGATCAATGTTTGGAAATAAACGTTACCACGAATAAAATAATAAAATATCACCGAACTGGCCAAGCTCCATTACCTTGAAGAGCAACTTTCAAAGTTTAGTTCCGGAGACAAAGGCACTTATTTAATGCCATTTATGGACTATTCCTGGTTCTTATTTGTTTTCTTATTTCCCCGTACAGAATTTAAGTTTAACATCGTTCTAGCTATCATTAAATCTGTCGTAACTTTGCCAAACATATACCGGGGCGTTATAACTCACGGGGTCTTTATGATTTTTTCCTTATATGTTTTTTTTAGTTTCAAAATAATTAATTTTAAAATTTTTAATTAATTAATTATTTTATATTATTAATAAAATATTATTTTATATTATTTTTTAATTTTAATTTTATTTATTATTATCTTTAATAAAATAATAAAAATCTAAATTAATTTTAATAAAAATAATTTAATTTAATATAATTATTTTTTATTACAATTAAAATTATTTAATAACTCTTGTTTATGTTATTATCTTAAATATCAAATCAAAAAACGAAAATAAAAGTTGAGATCATTGAATCAGAGCATGTATAGAGATTAGAGGTATCATTATAAATTGGGGCGAAGTTTTTGGATATACGGTTTGTATATATACTACACTTATACTGTTATACACCTAACGGCCACATGTGCATATGCATGCACACACATGCAATATAGCCAAGATTTATTATTATATATGTCACCAGGACAAACGCATAGTACAAGATATGGAAATAATGATAGGGTAAACTCATAATTTATACCAAAATATGATGTTGTATAATAAGATATTCTGTTAGGATTTTTACATTTAATATTAAACTATGAGAAAAATATAATACAATAAAAAAATTTAATATTTAAAAAAAACTAATTTGTATAAAATATCACTTTTTTTTTTGGAAGAAGAGGCTAAGCTCAAAAAAAGGAATATTTTTATATCTTTAAATATAGATGGTATATTAAATACAGAGGTAATTGGCCAAAAAAATAATAGAGGTAACATGCATGAGATTTATCCGTTGGATGGGTTTTTTGATCTCCTTCCTGCAAAAGCATTCCAAATGCCCATATAGGGTCATAGATTGTAAGAGGAAATAAAGAAACATTTTGAGTAAGGACGGTAAGCAGAGCAATCTTGATATAAAAAAAAAAAATCTAACTGCAACAATATCAAATCTAATTTAAAGGTTTTCTGCCCAATCAGGCCTTGAGGGCAAGAATCTCCATTAGGGAACACTAGGTATCGCTGACTGCAACAGTTAACGCCCCAGCAGAAACCTCGATTTCATCAAACACAACGATGAATGAGAAGTATCAAATCTAACTGATAATTTAGTAAAATGTTTTCTGCCCAATCAGGCCTTAGGGGCAAAAATCTCCGTCAGCGAAGACCAGGTTCCAGGGACTGCGACAATGAATCCAAAAGCCACAATTGCCCCGTCCGAAATCATACTCCTCCAACCCAACTCTTCGTTGAATACCAGACAGTAAAACATAGCAGGCAACACGAAGCTTAGTACAATACATACGCTGCTTCCCACCAGAGAAAGAAAATCTGCAAAATTAGGCACCAAAAGGCCCACAAAGCTTACGGGATCAGCCACCACACCCACAAGCAGTACCTAGAATCACAGAACCTTCTCTCCACCACCTCATAAACAGGGTTCATCATCAATGGAAAAGTAATAAACAGGTTGATACAGAGACCTAACTGAACCAGAGTGCTCACTAGTCCTTGTCCCAGATTGGTAGTGATTATATCTTTGGTTTCATTACCAAAAGCAAAGTAACCCAGAGCTCCAAATGCTCCGAACAGCAGACAAATCACTGTCATCCCCAAGCCCAGGATGTTGGAATATTTAATATATATTCTTGTGAATTTTATAAAACACAAATCAACATTTTGTGTATGTATTAAATACATATAATCAGTAACTCGTATAGGATTAGTAAAGTCTTTTGAAGCATTTGATTAGTGGGAGTTTAAAATGTTTATGTCTATAATCACATTGTATTATGTTTATGTTATAACATTGTTTGTATATTTATATGTATTTGATATCTCTATCATGATCCTTACATTAATGATATTGTCATGCTGTGTTGAAGCATAAAAATTTGTGATAATCTTGGCATATCTGTGGAGACATTGTGGACCCAGTCTCATTGTGTTATCTGAGAATTTCTGTTAAATCTCAGTGGATATCTTAGGCGGATGTCAGGGCCATTATATTGGAAATTACATATTGTGATCACGTGATTAAATGCGTTTCATTTCTCAAAATAATCCTATACTGTGTTTGATAATCAGAAATTGAGTATTTCCATGCATGATTTTATATTCCTATCGAATATAATTTCTACATTGTTGATATACTCATATTTCTATTGTAAACCTAATTGAAATATGTTATTTGACACTTTATTGTGACCACATTATGTGTTGTTGAACTGGAGTATATATATTTAAATTTAGACTTGATTTATGTAGTCTAAGTGGGAGAATGTTGAAATATTTAATATATATTCTTGTGGACTTACATAAATACATGTATTTCATAAAACCCAAATCAATATTTTGTGTATGTGTCAAATACATATATATATTATTATGAAATTTATATTCTGTATTTCACATATATTTAAATGAGTTGACTATAATAGATAAGTCATTCCATAAGTGTAAATACAATTTGTGATCCCTACACTCAGACTTATATATATGTTTGTGCAGTCTCATTACTGCACATATGAAAACATAGTAAGTCGTGAGCCATAGGGCTTCCACTTCTCTACATCTCTCCATACGTTCTGTTCAGGTGAACCTGAAGAGGATCAGAAATGAAGAGGAGAAGCAAGTATGAGTTCAATATCTTCAAGTAAGCACAATGGATAATCCTATACCTTAAATCTGGATAATGGATGGATTAAAAGACGGAATTTGTGCTTCACATGACCCTGCCAAATTTCTCTGTCTTTAGCCTCCGATTCCAACGGCATAATCATTCCAATTCCTTCAAAGGCGTAGACAGCCACACCTAGACCATAGGATAATACAGAGAAACCCCCGAACGCCTCCAAAGCAGGCCTATTCTTCATAAAAATAAACACATCCTCCACCATCACCACACTCTTAGCAGCGATATCGACCGCATCGGCGACTATACGCAAAGGAGCCAAATGGGTCAAAGTTGGAATCGAATTCAATCCCAATTGAAACGGAAAACAACCCCAGAGAAATAAGACTTTCGGGGTTAAACCCAAAATTGGGGCTGTGACTTAGACTGTGTTACCAACAAGATATGCTAAGGTATTAGTAATGAAAATAAGGTAGCTCATACAGAACCCGGCTTGAGAAAGGACGATCATGGCGTCGACGAAGAATCTGCCAACGGGGCCACAAACAGCGAAGCCGAGATCGCCAAAAGAATTTATTTTGGCGAAACCCATAATGGATTCGAGCTTGCGGCGAGTGTAGACCAGAAGCATCATACAATAATAGGTGAGAAATGCCACCGTGAAGAGCATGAGTAAGCCCAAGACCCAGCCCATTCTCTTAAAGCTATAAGGTAGACCGAGGACGCCAGCCCCCACTATGGAGTTGAAGATGTTGGCAAAGGTCTTAAATTTGGAGGAAAGAGGGGGAGCTTTGGAGAGAAGAGGAGTGTCTTCTCGAGGGTACGTACGATGGTAATGAATACGAAGATGAGCTTGCCTGCTTCTCAAACCCCATTGGATTTTCCTGTTGTTGTTCTATTTCTGCGAATGTTTCTTCACTGCTTTCGGCTGTGCAATACTGAGTAGTAAGTTGGCAATCAAGAAAATTTGGATTGAACTTGCAGCGGCAACACACACAAAGAAGATTGCACGAGGAAACGAAGAGGAAAATTATGAGATGGCAGAGAAAGAGAATCAGAATACTGTGGCGTGGGTGACCTGACTCAGCTTTATTCGAGTAAAAGTATAATTTCCCCTTTGGTACTCATTTTCTCCTCATATCTGGAGGACTCAACTCTAAAATTTCAATTTCTTATATTTTTAAAATTATGAAAAAAATCTTATATCCTTAAAAATCATTGAAGATTAGACAACTTACTAAGAAATAGCAAAATTAAACAAATCTTATTAATGTGCATTGTCTTTTTAAAAAAAATAGTTTTAGAACAACTTGTACGTTCATGCCATATTTGATGTTGATACTTGATACAATCACTGGAAACCCATGATAACTAATAATAAATTATGGCAAGATAAGATATCTTAATAATAAACTTATAGTTACTGATTTCAAAAAAGGATAAATAAAATATACCTTTTTCATCTCTTGGTTTCTTACTAAAATATACTTTTATATATATATTTATATCTTTGTTCATTCGGGATGATATAGTCCATTTACATAATGATAAGAGATTAAAAAATTGTATGGATGTAATCTTAGAAATGAAGAACTCGGTCGCCTGCCAAATATCGGTCGCTTACGACGTTGACAGGCCGCCTACCCTTGCTAAACCGCTCAAGTTTCCCCGTGGCCATTCGTAACTTCAATTTCTCCACTCAAATAGTGACGTGGTTCGGCTAATAATAATAAGGTTATTATATTTTTTATATTATTTTTATATTTTATTTCATATTTATTATTTATCATTAATATTATTTTATAATAATTAATTATTAAAAATATAAATATAAAAAAGATGTAACAACAAATAATGGATAAATAATATATTTTTAAAAAAAACCCATGGTTTGCGGCTTCTGCATGGTCCATTATGTCAATTATACTCATATTTAATTAATATTTATCGGTTTAAATTTAGGTATAGAGATTATTAAATGAATATGGGTCTAAATTTAAACATTCTTTTACTAAACTTTATTGGTATGAATTTGAGTAATATATAACTCACCTTGCTAAATATCC
>JASKGM010051915.1:0-19761 GCA_034509205.1 Ceratonia siliqua
TATATATATATATAAAATAATTATGATAAAAATAAAAAAATATTTAAATTATTTTTTAATTAATTATTTAATTTGTTTGATATTAATTATGCTTGTTTTAATTGTTACAATAAAGAGATTATTTTTAGTTATGAAATTTATTAAAAATAAATTTAAAAATATAATAGAAGATAAATTTTTAACTAATTATTTAATAACTTACATGAAAAAAATATTATTAAAAAGTTTGATACAAATTCTATTATTAATAAATTTTATGATATGAAAAAACGATGTACATAATTTTAATAAAAATATAATTATTTAACTTTTATAATTTAAATTTTATTTAATGTTAATTATTAAAATTATTTTTATTTTTAACTTCTTTATATGATTTCAGAACCCGTTCCTGTCTTAACACTTTTCTTATTTAATATCTAAATATTATTATATTATAAAATAATAATTTATAATATTTATTTATTTTTCAAATAATTCAATAACATGATAAAAGTAAAATCTCACACAACATTTCCCAAAAATAATTTACAAAATTATTCATACTTATTTAGACCCTTCTCCTTTTGGTTCCCAATCATATACTCCATACCATATGTCAATTTCTCAGTCTCTTACGTAAATTCTCCTCAAAGCAACCATAACCATACTCTCCCCCAACAACCCACAAACGAAACCCCATAAACAAATATAGACTCTCTCTTATCCATCAGAATTTCTATAACACGCTTCTCTCCTCCATAGCCAAACCTTCGTCCCTCTCTCTCGATCTCTCTCTCTCTCTCTATTCACACAAACGTCCCTCTCTCTCGATCTCTCTCTCTCTCTATTCACACAAACATGTCAATCTCTCACCTTCCTTTTCTTCTTCTTCTCCTTCTCTCAGCCTTCACAAACCTATCTTCTTCCGCCCTCGACTCCTTCATCTTTGCCGGCTGCTCTCAGTCCAAGTTCTTGCCGGGCTCCGGCTACGAGAACAACGTCAACTCCCTCCTCACCTCTCTCGTCAACTCAGCCATGTTCTCCGGCTACAACAACTTCACCATTCCGGGCTCCACCCCACAGGACACCCTCTACGGTCTCTTCCAGTGCCGGGGTGACCTCGCCGGCGGCGACTGCTCACGCTGCATCTCCCGAGCTGTGAGTCAACTCGGCACCCTCTGCCTTGACTCCTGCGGTGGCTCGTTGCAGCTGGAGGGCTGCTTCGTGAAGTATGATAATGTTACGTTCTTGGGGGTGGAGGACAAGACTCTGGTGTTGAAGAAATGTGGGCCGTCGATTGGGCTGACTTCCGATGCGTTGACTCGAAGGGATGCTGTGCTGGCGTATTTGGGGACGTCCGATGGGGCCTCCAAGACGTTCTTCAGAGTGGGTAGATCAGGGGATGTCCAAGGTGTGGCACAGTGCGTAGGGGATTTGAGTCCGAGCGAGTGCCAGGATTGTCTATCAGATGCGATCGGACAGCTGAGAACAGAGTGCGGACCCGCCGATTCGGGGCAGATGTACTTTGCCAAGTGCTACGCGCGGTACTCGGAAGGCGGGGATCACTCGCGCGGCGGAAATGGTAAGCGGCTTCGCCTCCGTGGATGGTGGTTTGTGGTTTCTGCCTTTTGGTTTTTGCTTGTATATTAATTTTTGAAAAAAGATTTGAATTAGTATTTAGTGAGCACATTGACTTGATTAAATGTTTTTGAATCTACCTGCCAACCCATGTGAACGTATAAAGGTAGGTATGGAAATTGGAAAATGAATATCCTTGGTAGGACTGGTAGTTAAAAATTATTAAAGATGTATTTTTTTTAATAGACAGTGATGCGATATTGAAGAAAATAGGGATTTGAACTTGTAAAGTTAAGTTGTTTTACTACTTAAACTATGTTTTATGAAAAAATGTTAAGAGTTATTAGGATTTAAACTTGTTAATATTTTTTCTCAATTAAAAAATATTTCATTTTTTTAAGTTAGAGTTTGGATGCTAGATATATATTGTTTGTTTGTTTTTTATTATTTATTATTTATGAAAAATCCCCCTTACTTATAAATTGTTTTATATTTCAAATAATTTTCTAACTGTATTTTAAAATAAATATTAAAGCTTATAAAGTATTTTTTAAAATAGAATACCTCTAACAACATCTAAATAGTATTAATTCTATACTTCATATTGAAATATCCGTTGAGATATATACCTCTAACAACATCTGAATGATTATCCCCTAATGATGGGTTACTCTTCATTGCTCATATTGATATCCTTGGTTTAAGTTTTGATCATTGCATAAGCTAATTATTTTATTCATATTGTTGTTCACGATCATGTTATTCTTTCTGAGGTTTGTTTTTCAATTTTCAATTTTGCTTCCCCCTGCCCCTTTGTATTCTTTATCAATTCTTTGTACCCAGCAAATGAGGAATAAGAAAGAATAATGTAATGAAAAAGGAAAAGGAAAGGAAGATATGCATGATTCACTTGTTCCCTCATGAATTTTTCAAAAGGCTTTTTATGAATTAATAATCTAGAAACATATATATTTCAAGTGCCAAATTGTATTTGGAATTTCTCTATGTTAGAAAAAAGCAAACTTCCTATAAAATATTTTGTTACAATTTTACATGTGCTAGACAAACAAGGCCCCACTTTGAGTCAATGTCCAATATCCATGAATTGATGAAGAATCCTATGTATGCAAAGAAACAATCAAGATCCCAAAAACATGATATCTCTAATTGGGAAATATTTTGACTACCATTGTACAGTATTATTATTATTATTTACATTTTGTCATGTGATTTATTTTTAAATTATAATTAAATTAGTTGTTAAATTTTTAAAAAAATTACTTATATGTTAAACTATTTATAATAATAATATTATTCAATTTTTCAATATTAGAATAGCACTAAAATATTCTCCTACAATTGTCCTAATTCCTAGAAAGCATTATACTAGAACGAAATAGCACTTAAATACAATAACCTACGTATTGATGAGATATAATTCTTACTAATTTTTTAAATGTCTGTTTTGTTGTTGTTGATGATATATAGTAGATATATCTTTATATTAGCCATATATATCTTCAATAAATTTAAGCAATCTTAATATCTTCAATAAATTTAAACAATCTTATGCAATTTGTTTACTATTATCCTTTGAGCTTGGTTCAAATGATTAAGCGATAAATTAAATTATTTATTATGCACTTTAGCTTAAATTGTATTCATCTGAAACAAATAAACGAATCTTTCATTTACTAAGAATACTTCACAATAAACAAACAGACTCACATATGAACACATTTTAATTAAATTGCAGTGAAAAATCACCATTAAAAGAACTGAGTTTCTCATTTCATCTATTTCTAAGTGTACTTGTTTAAATATTAATGATAATAAGAACTTGAGGTGTTATCTAATTTTCTTATTGAATCTGAGTAATGTAGATGATAATGATAAGAACAAAAACGATGATGAGGTTGAGAAGACACTGGCAATAATAATTGGACTCATAGCTGGGGTGGCTCTAATCATCATATTCATCTCCTTCTTGACCAAGTTGTGTGGAAAGCACAAAGGTAAGCTTTCTAACTTTCTGCAATACATATATTTATGTTCTTTATTAATAAAGTTGGCTCAATTGACCACATGAAATACTCAGTTTTAAAGTTAGAATAATTTATACACGATTAATTGACACCAATATTAATTAAAGTCAGTCTTACATTATTAAATAAATTTTTATAGGTTAATTTTTCTCACAAAATTCATCATTAGATTATGTTATTGACATGAATATTATACTTGTACGAGTTGTATCCCATCAATGTATCATAAAATGAATGTACAATATGATTTTGAAAATATAACTATTTGATTATATGCTTTATTGTTCTTAAATTGTTTAAAAAAAATTAGTATGCAATATCAATATAGCAATTACTTCTATTCAGCAATTAGATTAATGAAAATTATGTCTTATAATAAATTATTAAGATACTTCTTCCCTCTAAAACATTTGATTGATTATTGTACTTGTGTTTGCTTCTGGGAATTTTGCAGGTGATAAATAAAGAGTAGAATGAGGATAACACTGGATTTGCACTTTTATCATGCTTCCTCTGCTAAATTATTTGGCTTTGACTGCCTCTTGCTCCTCTTTTAGTCCTTATAAGTCTAGACTCCAATCCCTTCTTCCCTTTTTTTTTTTTTATCTAATCCATCTTTCTCCTCTCCTGTCTTTGTATGTTTCCACTTTCCTGCATAGTTCCTTCATAAAGAATACCTGTGAAGGTATATATAGATATAGATATAGAAAGATGTGTATGAGAAAAGTTAGGTTCTTGAAACAAGTGAAAGAAATCAGAGTTGCAATAAGGAGAAAAAGCTCAATGATTCCATACTCTCCAATCTCCATACCCACTTATTTTTTAAGTGTCCACTGATGTGTACAAAATATACACTTTAGTGAAAAGTGCAGTTTGTGAATCTGTGATGGTATATATATATATATTAGCCTTTGGTGGGTATGAGTAGATCTTTTTCTTTACTTTCATAATTTATATTAGAGCATGAACAACTTTTGCTACTTTTCATCCAAAAGTTAAGATTAGAATGTTAATTTTCTGTTAATTTACCTTAATATTAGCTTGAGAAATTAATAAACAATGATAAATAGGTATATTCATTATTTACACTTTTATGAGAGAAATGAAACCAAACATTATTTTAAAAATAAGAGAAATTATATCAAGTGTTACATTATCAAAACTTGAAGGAATTAAGGTAAAGATAATTTATCTTTGTAATTTATGGCCTGATTGTTGGTTTATATATTGTTTGTAATCTTCATTTTAAACTTAATTGGACAAAGAAATCGATCAATCAAAACCTATTATTGAAGAGAATGAACTGATCTACTCCAGAATTGTTATAAGTCTTGCAATTTTATTTTTGTTTTTGGAAATTCATATGTTCGGCCAGCCCAAGAACCATCTTTGAATGTTCAAAATCCTCTAGTTTTGTACAGATTCAAGGGTTCTTGATACGACTTCAATTTGGTGCCAATGTTATTTTCAAAAGAAATGTTAGGATTTTTCTTAATTTTAAAATTTTTAATTCGTTAAATGAAAATAAAAACCGACAATTTTTGTCTTTATATATAAGATAAAACTTGAAACTCGTTGAATATTCAAGTTTAATTAGAATATAAATAATTTTAGAAAATTTTTTTCTTAAAATTTTATATTATAATATTTAACATTATTCTTATTTTTAAAATAATATTCTTATTTTTTATAAATATATTAATATATTCATTTATCATTACTTTTCAATATTCTACCAGATTATTGTTAATTGTAAATTAGTATATTTATATTTTTAGAAGAGAGTTGAATTTTATTTAAAAAAAAAGAGTCTAAGTATTATAGAGATAACGATAATTTACCCCTAATGTAAGAACTAACTATATTTAATTTAAAAAATCAATATTGTTCTTTTCTTAAAGAAAGTGGAGGAAAAAAATTTTGAATTCTGCCAACTTTGACCAAGCTGCCTACTGTATGATGTTAGAGCATTTGAATACTAGAGATGTCAAATTATTATCTTGCTAATGATTAAGAAAGCTATCATCACTTCATTATTCTATAAGAAGGGGAAGGGCCAATACATCATTAGTTAAAAAGGAAGGATCAATTAGATAATTAAATAAATTAAGTACCAATAATTATAGGACAATGGCACTATATATACTAGTAAACATTAATGTCCATGAAATCCCAAGAATCTTCTCTCCTTTTTCATTCCCTATCTCTTTCCTCCATTATCAATAGCTTTTGGTTTGCTTTTTATCTATAGCAGCTCTTGTTTTTGTCCCAACCTATCTAATCCTCGGCACCACTCAACATCACTTTAATAATCCTTCCACTAACCTTAAAATCTATTTTACAGTTAAGCGAATAAATTTTTAGATAGATTTAATTTATAAAAAATATTTAAACTAATTTAATTATGAATGAATACATAAATTTATTAAAAATAGGACTCAAATTTAATATGTTTATATACTTATTTATTATTGATTTAATCAACACAAAATTTGTAATCCAAATACATCTAAGAATTTGTCTTCCAAACAGGTTAGATGAGTTTTCTATTTTGATTACTTGAATTTTAGCATTGGTGTTAATATTTAAGAGAATTTATTTTTTAAATGCATCAAGTCAATATGAGAGGTATGCCATTAAATTTTTTTTAGGAGGGATTTAATTTCAGTTAATGCTCAAATTGATCTGATGATATCTTTATTGTATAAATAAAAAAATTACAATTCTCATCATATATAATAATTCATTAATTAAATTATAAATAATATTTAAGTGAGAATTTCAATAAACATTAAACGTGAAAATTCGTAAATTTTAAGAAGGCGTAGAATTATCTAATTTTTATAAAAAAGGTATCCCCAATAATTAATAGTTATAAGTTATTAATTTATTATTGTGGGTATTTGGATGTGCTTTTATTTTTTAATAGTTGTTTTAAATAAAAACATTAATTTAAAAAAATGTAGGTATTTGATATTTAGATATAGTTATGTAAAATTAATTTTAGTGAAAAAAGTATATTTGAAGAGTTTGGATGTAAAAATATAGAAGTATTTTTGTACAGATAAAATTAATGTAAAAAATATATAAAAATATATTTTATATTGTGTTTAAATTTTAAAAATTAATTTTTTTCTTAAAATTAAATTTAAAATTATAAAATATTATTAAGAATGGAAATATGTTAACAGTGTAGAAGTACTCTTTACACTAAAATTTTTTCTCTTTTCTATTCAAAACTACTTTTAGTTAAAAGAAAAAATAAGTTTCTAAAAATAATTATTTTTCAACTTTTTCTAACAAAAAGTATTTTTATCTAAAAATTATTATCAAATATTACTTTTACCAGACATTTTCTTTTAAAAAATAACCTTTTCATACAAAAAATCAAACGGTCCATTATTTAGGGGTCAATACTCGCCTATCATCACATTTCTGTGGTGGTAGGCAACCTTTTTTTTTGAGTTGTTTTAACCTCTTTTTACTTTTTTAAATTAAATAATTATTTTTATATTATATAATTTTTTAAGAAAATTTTAAAATATCCTTAAATTTTTTAAAAATTTGTTTACATTTATTTATATTATTTATTTATAATTTTTTAGACACTATTTATTTATAAGTAAAAATTTTTTAAAAAATTTAAAAAAATATTTAAAATTTTTTAAAAAATATATGACATAAAAAATAATTAATTAATATTAAAATATAAATATAAATATAAAATATAAAAAATTAGAAGTCGGAGATGATTGGTAATTTTTATCGCTTCTGTACAGTTAGGATAGAGGGATCCTTAGTACCCATAAATAAAGCTAAATAATTAATTATAACGATGTGTCAAATCAAATGAAATAATTGATGTCCTACTCCACTTTAAACCTAATCAAAGTGACTGGTTATCACATTTATATGTTAATATTCTATACATTCTCCTAGTCTTCAATTATTCTTTTCGTTAGAACTTCTAATATTCGTGACAGACTTTGAATGATGACGATACTTATACATGCATCTTGTGATTCTTGTCATTATCACACATAATACTAGTAGGTTTAATTTGTTTTTTAATGAACAATTTCATTTAATTTTTAATACAAAATATTTAATTGAACCTAAAATAGTTTTATTTATAAATTAGGAGTGGAAATTAAATAAAAGGTATATCCAATTGTAACTTCAATGTTTATGTCAATAACATTACAATTGGAATTAGATATAATTATACTTATAATTTGAAATTTAAATAAAATTATTGATATACCAAACATTTTGTAATTTTTTTTAATTCATATATAATTATATTTAAACTAATACTAATAATCAAATGGACTCTTGTCAAGCTGAAAGAAGTATTTTTATAGAAACTATCTTTTTTTACGGTGTTAAGGGCACATGTTAATTTTTATTAGTGTCACAAATGCTAGAGACAACAAATAAAAAATATGGTGTCCTATAAATACAATGTCGTCCTATTAAAAAATCCAAATTGCTGACTATACAGAGGAAATATGAGATTGACTAGGAAACAACCAGAAGCGACTATAATTTTTTTAGTTTAATATATCCAATGAAAAGCAACTAGTGTTGGCTTTTTATAATTATTTTCTAAAAGAAAAATATTACTTACACAAATTTATTGATAAATTATATATAAAGTATTGAAGTGGCTGTACTTAAATTCAAGTTATCAATTCTCAATAATTTATAAATTTTTTTTATAAAATTTGTATAAATAACATTATTAAAAGAAAATAATGCTAGTTTACAATTATTAAAATAGCTATATCAAAAATCAAGTGATCCCACTTTAACTTTTTTATTAAATTTAAATATAATTTTACAATAATTTGTCTAATCTTTTAATAAAATTTGTATAAATACTACTACCACTTTTAAAAAGTTGTAAAAGTAAGGCCAAGACTTGGTTCTTTGTTTTATCCTTTTGTTTGCAAGATGGCAGCATTTGAAAAAGGTAAGATTCTATAGAGCTGTAGTTATCTTCTTGACGTTGTGGCTTAAGTGTAAAGAATATGATCATGGAAATGGAAATAGTGGAATTTCAAAAAAAAACAATTCTCATAGAATTCATAAATTTTTTAAGTAATTAATATGTAATGAAATGATGTAAGAAAGACAAAATAAATAATAATAATTGGTTAAAAAATATTTTATAAAATGTGTAAGAATTATTTTTTAAAAAGAAACATTCCTCGTAAAAACATAGCTAGGCTCACCAAGGTTCTTTTTGTCATTAAATCCGTCCCTTTTATTCTTCCACATCGCCCTCCTTTTTTTTCTCAGAGGACTCTGAGAAATAATAAATAACTTCAGTGCCTAATTTATTAAGGTACAAAGTCAGAGAAAAAATTTATATTTAGGTAACTTTAAAGATATATAGAAAGATGTTTGATAATTATTTTTAATATTTTTTAAAATACTATTCTAAAATTATTAAGGCATAAAAAATATTTTCATAAATTATTATAGAATATGGTACTTATAAAAATATCAAAAAATATATTAATTAACTCAGGGAAAAAAAAACTGGTGTAGCTAGTAGCCACTTGCTAGTTTCATTTGTATTCCATAACAATGGTGTGTGCACATAGTGTACCATTTAATTTGGGTACCAAACTAAGAGGAATTAATATATAAAAAAAATTGATATTTTAATTTTTTTGGAGGGAGGGGGGAGTTTAACTAAGGGAAATTAACTTAACTCATTTGATGCATTCAACATTGTTTTTGTTTTTAAAATAACACTTAATTTATTTTTTGAAAATATAAAAATATTAATTTATCATTGTGTCTTATTTATTTACCATACACTAATTAAGGATAAATTAATATTTTTACATTTTTATAAAAAATTTATTTTAAAAATAAGAAAGATACTTGACATTTTAAAATTAATATTATGTGCACATAGTGTACCATTTAATTTGTCTACTAAACTAAGAGGACTTAATAAAAAGAAAATTGACATTTTTTAATTTTTTTGGGGGAGGGGGGAGTTTAATTAAGGGTAAAATAACTTAACTCATTTCATGTTTGGTAATATAATATTCAGAATTCTTTTTATTTTTAAAATGACACTTAAGAGCTAGTTTGAAATGAATTTAAAAAATTATTTTTTTATTTTTGTGTTATGATAATAAAAAAATTTATTTGGATAAGTGTTTTTATAAGTTGTTTTTTAAAAATTATTTTATAAAATAATGATTAAAAAATAAAAAATAGAGAAAAACTTTAACATGTTTTAACTTATTTTTATCTTTTATTTTTTAAAAATAATGAAAAACAACTCATGAAAATTATTTTCATCTAAATAAATTTTTTATTTTTTTTATAAAAATTTTTTTATAATTATTTTTAAAAAATAATAAAACAAAAATCATTTTAAACAGTCCATAAATATCTAATGAAAGTGTAAATAAATTAATTTTTCATAATTTTTCATTCATTTATCATATTAATATTAAGAATAAATTGATATTTTTATAATTTTATAAAAAATTAAATTTTATTTTAAAAATAAAAAAGATAATAAATATTGTATTATCAATCTTCAAAAACCGTTAAAGTAATTTATCCTTTAATCAGATTAAAGCGGTCTCTTGGGGGTATATGGCTAGGAAACGAAGCGGAAGAAATCTTGAATATTAAGTTGGGCTGAAATGCAAAGATTATCTAGGCTCTCCTAAGCCCATATCGCTGCGTAAATTCTGCCTTGTTCGGAATTTGTTTTTGGTTTCTGTCCCAAAAAAGGAACTTGCTTTTTGTGTGAAGAAAAAAAGAACTTGCTTTTTGGAATTTGGGCCCATCTTAGTTTGACGCTCTCAATTGTAAATCTGGCTTGCTGGGCCTTGTGCTCTGAGTATACTGGGCTTTTGGTTAACGAAAATGTCCAAATACAAGTCCAACAATTTGTGCCGAATTTTATTTTAGCATCTCTTTTTAAAAAGAGAAATTATGTTCTCCCAAATCAACTTTTTCACAAAATTTATAAAATATTTATGTGATAAATTATTCATCTTACAATCAAACGAAAGAATATATACATAAGGAATGATATTATATTAAATAAATACTTTGTAGATTTTATAAATTATTATTTATACAAGAGTAACAAAAATTTTCTTAATAACACCTTAAAATCTAACAATGTCATTAGAGTATAGCACAACACACTAGAATTATCCTTTATGTAAATAAGAGAATAGGATAACAAAATAAATTAAAATGAAAGTTTATTCTCTATTATTTACAAAATAATATGTATTTTTATATAACTTTTTTTGACAATATTTTACTCATACATATACTAATATTATATTGTTGGAGAAATTTAATTTTTGTTTAACATCAGAAACTTTATTCTAAAACGAAAAATATTATAATTATTTTATCATTATAAAATATATGCTGAAAAAAATTATATATTATTAATGTGTCAAAAATGCAAAATTTTTGGTAATAAGCAAATCTTTTTTTATTAAAAATATTAACCCCGTGCATCTCAAGGCCATTTTCTAAAGGCGAGACCACGGGCTGCCACGTGTATATTACGTGTCGCTTCAGCGTTACATCTCTCGCTTACCCTATAAAGTCCCTATCTTCCTATTTCTCCGAGAAAGAAAAGAACTACTTGTTACCAAAGAAAGGCCTTTTCGGAAAAGTTCGTTTCCACCGAAATCCGTTACCGAATCCCAGATCTGTTGAGAACAGAGTGCTCTTCCATGGCGCTTGAATGGGTTGTGCTTGGGTACGCCGCGGCTGCAGAGGCCATCATGGTGCTCCTCCTCACGATCCCGGGCCTCGACGGTCTCCGCAAGGGTTTAGTCGCCGTGACCCGCAACCTGCTCAAGCCCTTCCTTTCGGTGGTACCCTTTTGCCTCTTCTTGCTCATGGATATCTATTGGAAGTACGAGAATCGCCCCAGTTGCGAAGGTGACTCCTGCACCCCATCGGAGCACCTGCGCCACCAGAAGTCCATCATGAAGAGCCAGCGCAATGCCCTCCTCATTGCTGCTGCCTTGGTCTTCTACTGGCTTCTCTACTCCGTCACCAATCTGGTTGTGAGGATCGAGCAGTTGAATCAGCGGGTCGAGCGCTTGAAGAATCGGGACTGAGTTGGATGATGATTGGAGATAGGTGAATCAATCTGTGTTTCGAGAATATAAATATCTGTTCGTGTTGTTATAATAGGAACCACTTCTTTCAATTTCTCCCTTTCTTTTTCCCAGTGTTTGAATTATGACTATTATTGGGTCGATCGTAGCTTTGGTTGTGTTCTTTGAGTTCTCTTTTTGTTGGTCCTCTGGGCTAATGCTATACGATTGAAACTTCATAAGGGCTTTTTTTTGTTTTTCATTCGCATCAATGGATCTCTGATATCGTTTATTCTGGTATTCCTTGATTTCAATGCACAATTGCGATTTTAAAATGGGCATTTTGTGACTTACATTCTGCGTTAGCTCTGACTGTGACTCTGAGCTCGTGATGAATTTGTTCACAACAAAGTTCACTGTTGAGAAGTTTCTGATAACTTTTGACGTTTCTGAATGCCTTCTTTTGAGGTTAAAAAGAAAAGGAATAGAGGCTTATTATTTTTTAACTGTTAAATGTGCAATGCAATTCCATTTAATGGAATGGTTTAGTTTTATGGTTTTTGCGACCTCTTTGTTTATTGTTGTTTCTGAAAGCATTTCTAGTCTGGTCTTCTCAGAAGAAAAGCTAGCTTTCGTATCTCATCTATTGCTTGTAGAAAGAAAAACGGTGTGGATTAATGTTCAGTGCAATGCTTGCTTAAACTCAACCAAAAGGGGGAAAATGCTTGCTTAAGAAGTTGTTGCCCCTTTCTTTCTCCTATTTATAATATAATAGCTATAATAAAATTTCAACACACTCATATACGCCTGAAGTAAGTACAGGATTCAACCTTGCCAAGTTGCAATCAGACTATAGTGTGCTATAACTGCCTTGGCAGATGCCATCAATGTTGTGCCTATGTAATGGCAGTATATTTTAGTTCTCGTGTTGGTTAGATGTTGAAGTGAATTTGATATTCTGCTTTCCCTTCCATTTTAACTGGTTTACCCATTTTACCTTACACCACTTGCTTGGTATTGCTTGGGGGTGATAGTCTGTTGGATGAATTCTGTTTTGTTAATGTGGTTAATTTTCATATAAATGCTCAAGTACTAATTGCACCGGAGGCTATGAGAGATTTCTCATACAGTTTGGTAAATCAATTAAAGTCTGTTGAAAGTTGAATGTGCCCTGATACTGGGAATTGTCAAATTTCCAAGCTTATTTGTGGAATGGAATGTCATGGTTTCTTGAACACATGCAGATACAATGAGAGATTTTGGTTCAGTCATATAGAAGGTCTTGTTGATTCAAATAGCAAAGCATTTTGGGATCATGTTAACAATCTGGGATCAATTTTGATCTTGATCACTGATGTGGGCCTTAAAGGTAAAGGGGAGGGTTACTTATCTCACATTGTATGGCAGAGCCTTTTGGACCATAACGCATAAATAGATAGACATGAATTTTGGAAGTCTCTTGTTCCAAAAATGCATTTTTTTATCTTATTTAGAAGGTATACGCCAACACCGAAGTTAGTAGACTTGCAACCCTGTTCTCGAGCTTCTCTGTATACATGATACGGTCTGAAAAAATAAAGAAAATTCTTCTGTTCTTAATTTTGATGGCAGTCATTAGTTAGTTCACCATACAATTACCAATTTACCATAGCGTAGAATAATTCATGTTTAAGATTTCAGAAGGTCACTGGAATGTGTCATCTTATACTCCATTGTTCTTAGAGTTGTGTCTGTCTTTCAGTTAAGAAACATCTGGATTACAGTTTTGTTTTGATGTGGGGCATTGCTATATTTCTTCCGAGGATGATTCAGCTTAGTATAAGCCATGTTTACAAGTTTTAGTAGGGCTGCTTGAATTCTTTGTTATTCTTGGGGAAGGAGTTGTGTTGCCTTTACAATTGGATCTAGGTTTCCACCATTAGGGCAAGTAGTACAATTTTTTCTCATTGATTCAGATTTGTGCATTAGTCTGTTATTGGTCATGACAGTCTAGTTCGGTCAATTACTTCTAGTTTTTTTATGTGGTTTCCAAGTTCGCTTTGCTAACTGGCTTTCGTGATCTACTAAGTTTTCTGGTTATTCAATGAATGAAGTTGAAGCAACAGGCATAATCTTGTTCTAGTCTTGTGCATTTTCCTATTGCTCATGTTCTGAGGAATCTGACCGTAGCTAGACTCCTGTTGTTATTTTCTTCCTTGTATGCTGATGGAAACCCCGAAAAAACAGAGGAAGAAAACTGATGGAACAATGAACTCCTCTGATATATTCACCAAACAGTCACAGAATGCAACCACAGTACAATGAAACTAGCAGCAACACAGCAAACCACCAGAAATGCAATGAGGAAGTAGATAAACAAAGAAAAAAATACAAGGTAACACTATTCTAGCACTTTGAGCAGCTAGACTTCCCCACTCTCACAATGTCATATTTTGTATCCTCCTTAACCTCCCCCGTGTTTTATCTCTCCCCTCCCCCCGTGTAGCAGACTTCCTACCCTCACTCCCCAGGCCAACAACTTTTCTCTTCTCCTCCGGATCTTGTGCCACATGTACACTATTAGGAATCCCTCTAGTAACCCCCTTTTTCTGAAATATGCTTTTTGCACCTGGGGTCTATCATATGCATTATTCCCCTTCGGTTATCTTCCAATTGTTATGATCTATTTTCCAGTTTGTATTCTTGGAGTAAAATACTTCCTGAATCATAGGCCTCCTGCTGGAATTTAGATATTCTATCCCTGAAATGAGGTGTGCCAGGTTTTGCCCCTGTTCATTGTGCTGTATTCCCTTTTTACCCCTCTGTCTAGAGTAAACCTTGAGCACCGGGGGTCTAACGGGCGTTGCTATATTTCTTCCGAGGATGATTCGGCTTAGCATAGGCCATGTTTACAAGTTTTAGTAGGGCTGCTTGAATTCTCTCTTATTCTTGGAGAAGGAGTTGTGTTGCCTTTACAATTGGATGTACGCTTCTACCATTAGGGCAAGTAGTACAATTTTGCTCATTGATTCAGATTCGTAGCATTAGTCTGTTATTGGTCTTGACAGCCTAGGTCGGTCAGTTACTTCGTTTATTTATGTGGTTTCCAAGTTTGCTTGGCTAACTGACTTTTGTGATCTACCAAGTTTTTCTGGTTATTCATTGAATGAAGTTGAAGCAACAGGCATAATCTTGTTCTAGTCTTGGGCATTTTCCTATTGCTTATGTTCTGAGGAATCTGACCGTACCTAGACTCCTGTTGTTATTTTCTTCCTTATATGCATTACTCTCCTTTGGTTATCTTCCAATTGTTATAATCTATTTTCCAGTTTGTATTCTTGGAGTATAATACTTCTTGTATCATAGGCCTACTGCTGGAGTTTAGATATTCCAGCCCTGAAATGATGTGTCAGGTTTTATGGCCAATGCAGAGAGATTCTTTTTCAGAATGCTCCAATTACAGTGTTGCATCCAACTTTTAACCTTCTGGCTCCTCTATTAGTACAGTTCCACGATGATTGTCCTACTTGGCTGGTGTAATATCTTTATAACACCTGTTTGTCCATATTTGATAGGATATGTTTCCTTTTGTTGACTTGTGAATTCCATGTAGGGTTTGATTTTGACCTGCATGAAGTCTAGCTGATGTTGACTATGTTAAAATGTTAGGGTCATGGTTCACTTCTGTTGATAATATGAACTCCTGTGGGCTGGTGGTATGTTAGTTTTTGCTGCTTGCCGTTAATCTGATGAAAATCCCAAGCTCTCTGGTGCATCTTTGGCAGTGTTGTCTATTCCGTTCTCAAAACTTGGCTTCTGTAAGTAATATTATAGGGAGCATTTTCAAAATGAAATCTCACACCAACTTTGATTTAGAAACATAATCTTCAACTATTTTTTTTTAGTCCTCATGCTTTCAAGTTCTTACAAATGTTATCATGTTTGATCATCTTTTTCCTCCTCAGATTCATATTAAGCAAATTCTTCATATGTATCTTTTATTATTTTGGAATTCATCTTCATGGTCTCCATCTATTTTAAATTCAAGGATGACAAAATTAGAATCACCCTCCATCTATGCTAATAATTGTGATTTTTCACTATTCAGTCCTGCAAGTTAGTAAATTAATAATTATTATCAAACAAAAATTACTATTGTAGTTTTATACATGTGATGCTGGAATTTGGTGAGTATAATGCGCTATTTAACTATCAAATAACTAAGCATTAGTATTTCCATAATTAATTAATGATATTAAGGTGCAAAATAAAATTTCATCCCATATAATATAAAAGTTTAATATTAGAATTATTAAAATGAATGAATAATAATAAACATACCTTTGTGAGTATCCCAATTGAAACTTAAACTAGCTTCGGTTTAGAAAATATAAATAAATAAAGAAAATGAAAAAGAAAGTTGATAAAGGTTTGGCCTGTTGATTTTTTTTTTGTAATTTTTCACCATTATCAAGGGTTATCAATTAGAGTAAATTATTTTTTTACACTCACACTTATCTAATTTAAATTTCTATATAATTGTCTTCTTTTTATTAATAAATCTTATTGGTAGAAGCATAGTGAGACGAGGTTTTAGATTTGGTTATGTTGGTGTAAAAACCAATACCAAAATTTAAAAGAAAAACATTTGAAATAAAAAAAATCATAAAAAAATTATAATTGTCCGTGCTAGAAATGAACAACTATAATGGGACAGGACCTAAATCGAGAATAAGAGGTACTATTATGAATGGATATTTAGCATCCGGTCTTACAGAAAAAATCAGAACTTAAACTTGATAATTAAATTTAAAAGATGAAGATTAAATACAATTTTATACCGAGTTTACAAATTGGTCCAGTCCATCTCCATTTTAACGTAATCTTCTGTTCTCTTTCTCCCATCCCATTGTCTTTGGCTTCTACTTGGTTGTGATGCTTCTACTTGGTTGTGATGGATATGGATGGTTCTTTTTTTATAGGTATTATAAAAAATTAAAAAAATTTAAATAAAATATTAATAAATTTTAATTTATAAGCAATTAATATTAATTTAATAAAAAAAATTTTAAATAATAAAGTTAAATTTTTAAATAAATAAGATTTTTTAAGTATTAATAATATTTTATTTGAATTTTTCTTTAATATTAATTTAATAAAGTTTTTTTTAAATAAGGTTAAACTTTTAAATTATATTAATTTTTTTTTAAAACTTATTAATATTTTATTTAAATTTTTTTAATTTTTTTAATATCTTTTTTTATAAAAAAAAATTCTTTTCTTATAAGAAAAGGACGAGATTCATATCCAATTATAATAAAATGTTTTAAAGAGTTCTGAATTTTTTATTATTTATAATTTGAATAATCATTACATTAATTTATGAGTACTCATCGTCCTTTCATTTTTTAATTTTTTTAAAAATTTATGTATATTTTTATAATAAAAAATTAACTATATAATTAAAAAAAATAATTTACTCTTAATTTATTAAAATACTAAAAAAAAGTGAGATATAATTATTAATTATATAAAAATGTTGTTTTGACTTTTTATCTTTACTAATGACTTTATCATTTTTATTAATTCATTTAACATGTAGTTAAATAAATCCAGATATTTTGAAATTTGAGGAAAAAAAATGGAAAACTTAGAAATTGGGTTTGATGAGATCGCATAACCTTATTGGACCCCTTTTTCCCATTGCGCATCACCAACGGTGTCAAGCGCCAATTAACGGCCGCTTTCAGGATATTTTCTCAACGAATTTTGCATTTCAGTCCCTCTTCGCACAATTACGAAGTCATCTTCGAGCTTCCGAGGTCTCTTCGAACATTTCTCTTCCTACCCTCTCTTCAGTATCCCCAAAGATTATCAATTTGTCTCTCGCTGATTTATTCACTTGAATCTCTATCATTTCATCTATCAATTCTTCTTTTTTGATCTTTTTTTGTTGTTGTTGTTGAAGTTTTGGGTTTCTCTGTCGTTTTCGCTGGTCATCTAAGCCTTTGTAGATATGGACGATATGAAAGATAAGATGAAGGGTTTCATGAAGAAGGTTAACAAGCCTTTTTCGCCATCGGTCTCTGGTAAATTCAAGGGCCAAGGTAGAGTTTTAGGATCATCCTCATCAGATGCATCCGGTAGTTCTGTTTTCCGCCACACGCAAAGTCTTGGTTCAAAACCAAGTCCAGCTGCGGCGAATCCTCGACCTTTGCCCGAGAAAAAGGTCAAGTCGGAGGAGAATAGGACGGAAGGGTCGAGTAAGTCCGATTCTGTTCGCAAACCGGAAAACGGGTTTGACCCTTTTGATTCTTTGGTCACTTCTGCGAAGAGATCTCAACATGGGTATTCACTGAATGTGTATGAATGTCCCATTTGTGGGCAATCCTTTGGGTCCGAAGAAGAGGTGTCTATACATGTGGATAGTTGTTTGAGTAACCCAGTTGAGCGTGATGATGGAAATGGTGTTTCAGAATTGCTCGACAATGAAGTTGAGTCTAGAGATGAATTGGAGCTTTGTATTGGTACTTATGTATCAGGGAAGCCATCTGAGGGTTCAGTTGATGTTGTTCTCAAACTGTTGAGGAATATTGTAAAGGAACCAGAGAATGCAAAGTTTAGAAAAATTAGGATGAGTAATCCAAAGATAAAGGAGGCTGTTAGTGAGGTTGCAGGGGGAATTGAGTTGCTGAGCTGTGTAGGATTTGAACTGAGGGAGGAGAATGGGGAGTCATGGGCAATGATGGAAGTTCCTATGGAGGAGCAAATAAAATTGATTAAGAAAGCAATAGTATTACTGGAATCACAACTACTACAGGAACCACAAAAGAGAGACAATTTGGCATCTGGAACTTCTGCTGAGATAGATGGACAGGCTGAACCTAAGAAGGTCGACAGACAGGTACAAATCATATTGATAAGCTTTGTAAAGTGGATAAAATAAGTTATTGGTCTGAGTCTTATTTGATTTTAATGGTTTTTTAAATATTTCTATTGTGGGTTTTGCTCTTGTTGGAAGATTCTTTGTTTTTTGGATTTATAATCTGGTTGGCAACTCAACATGTAAATAAGTGATGAAATTGTTGGTGATCTAGAAAGTTATAGTTTGGTTCAAATCCGTTATGTATGATAATTAATCTCAGTGCTCTGGATAACAAGACAATGGATATATAAGGTTTCTAACACCTGAACCTGAACAGCATGTTAAGAAAATGCTACCAAGATATTGTATTTTTCCATCTTATGTCATGAGACTCATGACTGCTAATTAGTATGATAGGATTTGGTGTCTAAATGTAAATTCAACACCATAAGTGAAGGCCTAAGATATCCTTGTCATTCTTATTTCATATCTTTGCCATTCTTATTTAATATCTTTGCTTTTCTTTTTGGGTGGAAAAGTAAGGGGAATAGGAGATGGCAGGTTCTTTTGTGTGTTATATTTTTGGGGTGTGAAGTGAGGAAGTTGGTTATTAAATTATTTATTATTTGCACTTTTGCAATGATTGTTGATTACTTGATTAGGGCGGGCATATGTTGGGTGGACATTTAGGTGGGGCTTGAGATTAGTAGATAAAGCAGAAGGTATAGAAGAATAATTAATAATCCTTTAAGATTTTCTATGGAGATTCACGAGGAGAATAGCAAGATGGCTAAAATGAGCCACTATGGTTCATTGTTCCTCAGGGATAGAGACAACATTTTTTATGGAATTGATGACAATTACTAGTCCATAAAAAAATTATTTAAATTAAAAAGTTAACGATTTACTAATTCAACTTACAGAAAGTGATATGGAATTTGTGATACAGAAATTGGGAAAAGAGACCATTAATCTGGGACCAAGAAAAACTTTCTTCCTTTTTCAGTTAGACGGTATGAAGTCCAGCTGCTGTGTTGACTTTAGTTTCAATGAAATCTTTCTTTTAAACCCCTCCTCAAAAAGAAAAAAAAAAGGAAAGAACTTTCCTCCAATAAAATGAGAAAGGTTCTTTATGAATAAGTTAATAACACTTCTCTTACTTTTTTTTTTTGGGGGGGGGGGGGGGGGGGGGGAAAAA
>JASKGM010051935.1:0-19757 GCA_034509205.1 Ceratonia siliqua
ACACACACACACACACACACACACACACACACACACACACACACACATATATATATATATATATATATATATATATTATTTATTTATTTTCTTGTAGGTAGGTTTTTTCTGTGAAGGAGCACGGATTTTTTCAAAGCCGTATTGCTCATAGAAGTTTCCTAACTCCATTTTTTCTAATTTTTTATCTAAATAGATTTTGCGTTGTAATTTTATATCATTATAAATTCTTAATCCTACTGTATTTATGATGTTTATAATATTTCCATAAGTCAATCTATCATATTTTATGGCTCCTTGGTATCTTTGTCTTAACTCGTCACGAACTTTTTTCGTGAAGAGTGGAGGTAATCCGGCTACAAATATTTCTTTCCAAAAATCAGAATTTCCATCATGACGTTGGAAAACCTTGGGAATAAAATTGTCTTTATACCACCGAAAATCGGCTAAAGTGGGGCATCTTAAGTTCATAAGTCACACCAAATATCGTTCTTGTATTTGTATGGGTTCTTCTACAAAGGATTTAATTATGGCATAAATTAATTGTTCTAAATTGTCTAGAATCGTTTCTTCTTGGCCTGTAGACGGGTTTCGTTGAACTGTATGATATTCTTTAATGGTTCTTTTATCTTCTTCGGAATGGATGTTTTCCCACCATCCTTTCAGACTTCCTGTAAATCCTTGGACAAGGATATCAAAAATGTTGTTATCATTATTGTTGTCTATTCTATAGGCGGCTATGGTTATCATCATTTCTTGTGTAAAATTCATTATTTCATATTCGCTTTGTCCATTTAGATTCCATTCATAGATAGACTTTCCATCATAACTTGTTATGCTAAATGGACGTTCTTCAAATTGTAAGTCTGGTAAAGTAGATCTTGGATAATAGTTTTTCTTGTTATTGTTGTAGTTTCTTTTAACTTTATTAAGAGTGATTTCTTCAGTATCTTTGTATTGTTGTTCTATCTTGGTTATAGCATTTATCCTAGTAGTACTAAGTTTTCCTCTATTGTCTATATCTAGCTTGGCTAATTGTTTATTTATTTTTTCTATAAGGTCTTTATCTGAGTTTCCTAACCTTATTGTTTTGTCTTGTTCTCTAGATATGGCTTCATGTTTGAAGATTGGATGCTATGGATCCAATTGATGTTTCTCTAAAGGAGATGTAGCTTTAATAGGGGTTTCTTCTATTTTATTTTCTAATCGAGTTAATTGTTGGCTTACTGTATGTAACAATTGATTTGTATAATTATTTTTTTGTTGTATTTTTTGCAGACTTTTAGGGTCTTTTTCATCTGTAATTTTTAAAGGAGAGGCTATTATTTCGTCTTCCCCTATTTTAATTTTCATTTCTTCTAAAGGAGGATGTACAGCAGTTACACATGTAATAGTTTTACAAATCCAATTTCTTGTTCTAGCTGTGTTAACATTTACTGAAGGATGATTTTTAGCAAAGGGGTTAGATATTTCATTATTGAATGTATACATTTTAAACCAAGTAAAGAAATATATGTTTTCTTTTATTTGGTTCATTTGGGCGTACCCTTTTTTTCTTATTTCAGCTTGTTGTTCTTCAGAAAATGTGGCAAGGAACCATTCTCTTTCACTTTTATGTGTGGTTAACATGAATTCTTTTCTTATTAAATCTTTATTGATTTGAAAGTTGTCTTTTCTTATTACTTTAAGTTGAGACTTAACTAAATGATAATCTGAAGGTTGAAATTCTCTTTCAATTTCAGAACTTGTGTCTAAATTTATGTGCTCAAGTTGTTCTGGCTTATATATGGGTTCTGGGATTCTTGGTTCAAAGTTTACTCCTCTTAGATTATGTCTTAAAGGATTTTCTTGATTGTCAACCGATCTCCTAGGGTTAGAGATTGGTGTTGATTTTCTTGTATCTAAGCTGGATGAAGAAGCAGATCTACTTAACATAGTAATAGATATATCTCCTTCCTCGTTTTGACTAATGTCTTCTATTTGTAATTTCTTTAAAGGTGCAGGATTTGCAAGCTTAAGGAATTTCCATTTGGTAGGGAATTCTATCTCTTCATGTTTAAGTGTTTTTGGTACTAAAACAGTTGTTACTGAAGGGTTTCCTAATTTTATTAACATGGTCTCACCTTTTGGTGATTCCTTTAAAGCCTTAAAGTTTTGGTGTGTCTTTGTAATCTTAAAAGTCATTCTATATTGAATAACCATGGGAGTTGTTCCTTGTTCCCATGACGCATCAGATCCTACTTCAAGAACTAATGCATTTCTGACATTAAAATCTTTAATTTTGGCTACATAATTGGGAAAGTAATTGAATATGTTGGTCCATTATGTAAATTTATCTGGACGATTCCAACTATAGATTCTTTAAAATTTATCTGTCTTCTATCTTTAAGGCAAACAAATACTAGTTTGTTTAAACATTTTCTAAAATTTGGCTTAATGGCTATTTGGATCATTCCTAGATGAATCCATTGGTATCTTTCTTTATATTTCTTTATCGTAGCTTCTGGTATTACAAAGATAGCTTGTCGGCTACTAGTAATACATTCTTCTTTTTCTATGGTTTGAGTTATATAGGAAAAATCAAAGGTGGCTTTCCTATAGATCTCTTATGTCTTAAAGGTTGGCATGGACCAGTTTTGTAACTATTCCTGCAAATTATGGCTAGTGATTTCACTTTGATTTAGAACATCCTGTTCTAAAGTTTCTATTGTTTCTATAACGGCTTCTTGGCTATTATCTGTTCTGTTTGAAGCTAGACTCATCTAACTTAAGCTCCAAGCTCTATTATGGCTATCTGAACTAGGGATTATTCTTCTAAACTAACTCATTTTACAGGTTCTATATACTGTAGCTTAACACTTACTTCTCACTTGGCTTGACAAGAACACCTAGGGTAATCCAATGGTCTTACGCTTCTGCTAGGTATGCCCTATCTGGCTTACCAACGCTTCCACCAAATTAAAAGTTTATGCAAGATGCATAAATTAGAAATTGCAAAACTTTGCTAGTTTATCAAATAAAACTAGGCTCTGATACCATAAAACAACAGGATCGCATAAGAGAGATCAGAATAAAAGCTTAAATATGAACAGAGTTTATTACTTAATGAAAGCTTATAAAACTTACAAAACTTACAAGAGAGCTTCTTTCCGCAGCCAATAACTCAAAATTAGAGATAAACTATAAACTTACAAACGTCCATATTTGTAATAAAGGAATTTGTTTTAAAACCATATTTATGTTAGTAAAAAACCTAAATGACCTTGTCATATTAGGAACTCCTTTTTTACAACAAATATTACCTTTCAAGGTAACTCCTTTAGGAATAACCACTAAAGCTGGAGGAAAAGAGATTTGTTTTGAATGGATTAAACCCTCTATCGAGAGATAAATCTTTTACAACAAGATTCAATCTACATGATTAATAGCATAAAAAGAAAACAAAGCCATATCAACTTCCTACAAAAAGAAATTCATTATAAACGAATTGAAAAACAAGTTCAACTCCCAGCCATACAACAACGAATAACCCAATTACAGCAACAATTTGAAAAAAAATTATGCGCAGATCACCCTAATGCTTTTTGGAACAAGAAAAAGCATGAAGTTACTCTACCATATGAAAAAGATTTTAATAAAAAAGAAATCCCAACAAAAGCTCGACCTATACAAATGAATGAAGAAACTTTGGAATACTGTAAAAAGGAAATCCAACAATTATTGGATAAAAATCTAATCAGGCCAAGCAAATCAGCTTGGAGCTATGCAACTTTTTATGTCAATAATCATGCTGAGTTAGAACGAGGAGCCCCTCAAATGGTAATAAATTATAAGCCATTAAACAAAGCTTTGAAATGGATTCGATATCCTATTCCTAATAAGAGTGATCTTATAGGAAGATTATCTAATGCTTCCATCTTTTCAAAGTTTGATATAAAGTCAGGATATTATCATATACAAGTTAAAGAAGAAGATATATATAAAACTGCTTTCACGGTGCCTTTTGGTCATTACGAATGGAACGTAATGCCCTTTGGTCTTAAAAATGCACCCTTTGAATTCCAGCAAATAATGAATGATATATTCAACCCTTATACATGATTCACTATTATGTATATTGACGATGTTTTAGTGTTTTCTAATTCTATTGAACAACACTTTAAACATCTCCAGGAATTTAGTGCTATAATAAAAGCAAATGGATTAGTAGTTTCAGCCTCTAAGATGAAACTCTTCCAAGTTAAGGTCAAATTTTTAGGATTTGGAATTTATCAAGGATTTATTACACAACCCATAAGGTAATAGAATTCGCAGATAAATTTCCTGACGAAATTAAAGATAAAAATCAGTTACAACAATTTTTAGGATATCTTAACTATGTGTCAGATTTCCTTCCTCGCCTTAGGAAAAAGTGTAAACCTTTATTCCTTAGGTTACAAAAGCAGCCTCCTCCGTGGAACCCATAAATGACCCAAGTAGTTAAGGAGTTAAAGCAACAAGTTAAGAGTCTACCTTGTCTAGGTATCTCTAACCATACAGCCTTTAAAATTGTAGAGACTGATGCCTCAAACATAGGCTTTGGAGGTATCCTTAAGCAACGAATAGAGTTCATGGAGCAGGTAGTGAAGTATCACTCAGGAGCTTGGATTGAGAGTCAAAAGAAATACTCCACCATAAAAAAGGAAATTTTATCCATCGTTTTGTGCATTACGAAATTTCAAAATGATTTGATAAACAAAAAGTTTCTTTTACATGTGGATTATAAAACTGCAAAAGATGTATTACAAAAAGGATGTTCAAAATTTGGTTTCAAAACATATTTTTGCCAGATGGCAAGCCTTTCTATCATGTTTTGATTTTGAAATCGAATTTATTAAAGGCATTAGCAATTCCCTTCAAGATGTTTTGATTAGGGAATTCCTACAGGGAAAATCCAGCCTATCACTATGAGCTCTCGCTGTGGTGCATCCTCTTCCAGAAATAAAGGCAAAAGCCTAATGCAGCCAAATACTCCAGCAAAACCCTCTAAGTCAAAAACACCAGCTGACTATACAACCAATACACCTACACAGTCTTCTCATAGCCATACTAGTCAAAATCATACCTGTGCAGAAAAAGTATCTGGAGTCCCTATTTCTCAGAAAAATGAAGAACCCCAGTATATAAGGAAAGAAAATGTTATTACAGTTTGTCCTCTTGAACAAGGGAAATACAAAGGTAATGTCACTGACACTATTATAGCTATATTTCCTTCTCACGCTACAGAAAAAATTTGGAATTTCTTTCCTACAGATTTTAAAAAGGACCAGCTTTATTATGAGCTTATCCTGGTTGATACTGGTTCTGCCCTAATCAGCCATCAGAAAGATAATACAGGCAGAGAATTTTCGCAAATTAAGATCAATAAAGTTCTCACCTTGACAAATTGGAAACAATCTCCTTTTAGAGCAAAAAAGTTTTCGATTAATTATCATGGATTAACCTACAATTATCTCGATTATACAGCAGCATGGTATAACACCATGTACTACAGAAATTATAACCATTCATGGTTTGTCTAATTCACTCGTGACTGCTTCGAAAACTTTCCTAATTGGTTTTTGGAATGGTTCCATGCCTTTGGACTAGTAAAACAAATCCTCCCTGCCGGCATTACGGCCGGTTTCAGACAATTCAGCACTGCTATCTGCTACCCTGATGCAGAAAAACCCTTCTTTTTCTGCTATCATTTTCATATTCCCTGGGTGGTCAACTGAACATTTACAGTTGTTAAAGGCGTACAGCCATGTCCCACTCTCAGCTATTTTGTCCGAAAATTTAGCTTGAAGTGGTGGAAGAAATATGTATAGGAATATGCGGATGAAAAATATGTCAACAAGTGGATTTTCAATAATCCACAATACATAAAATTTGAATACAAGCCTGCGGCACAGTCGCCCTTTATCACAGAGAAAAACAAATTGATCTCAGAACTTTCAGCTATATCTGATCCGGTTCAATTTGTAACGTTTGCAAAGAAGATTCAGGATCTTACCTCTACAGTCAGATCATCATCAGAGGCATTTTCAACTCATGAACAGGACAATGAAGATGATTGCTTTGGGATAGAGTGCAGCGAAGAATTCCCATGATTGGCTAGGTGGCAAGCATTCTATGGTGCCAACACTTCATGGCCGACATCTACAGTTATAAAGAGAAAAGTAAAAGAAAAACTTGGTCAGAAAAAAAGTAATACTACAGTCAAAAGCAAAAGGAAGCTACAGTCCAAAATCTTTTACAGTAAATTCATTGTAAATTTTTAGAAATGAAATGTAAATGCTTTTTTGCCTTCCCTATAAAAGGCATATCAGTTTCAGCTGTAGGCATCGTTCAAAACCCCTTCTTCTAACTCTCTTGAAAGCTTAGAATAATTTTGTACGAAGCTCTCTTGTAAGTTTTGTAATTTTTATAAGCTTTCATTAAGCAATAAACTCTGTTCATATTTAAGCTTTTATTATGATCTCTCTTATGCAATCCTATATATATATATATATATATATATATATATCGTTCATGCCTACCTTCCCCTCCATCCATCCCTGAAGGGATCCCAAAGGTATCAAAATTTAAGTGTCAATGAGAAATAATTTACTTTTAATGATGCCAATCTAGTTTCAAATCGACCTCTATCGCAATAATCATGAGGAACCGCTTTAACATAGATAGACGTCTAAGCATCAAGAATGGAATCAAATCAACTTATTTATACAATTCGAGAGGAAAAAGGAGTAAACATATCCTAGTCAATAATCAAGAGTTTTGACTGTGGGGATCATGAAATTTACCTCAAGATATCGCCCCTTAGAGTTTTGAGTAAATCCTAGTTAAGAATAAAGAGTTTTGAGTAAATCCAAGATTGAATAATTTTTTAAGTTAAAATTTACCATTAAAAGTAGACTTTGTTAAATGAGCAGAACTCAAACAATGTATATATAATATATATCATAAATTAATAATCAAAGTTTCATGTAAAAAAACATTGTTGAACTAATACAGATTAATATGTTATTTAAACTTATTTAGTTAATAAAAAGCCAAATCAAATTTAAAATCTAAAAAGACATAATGCTCAAGTAACTCGAGCTTTACACCCTTACTCAACGAGATCATAAAAAGTCTGGCTACCTCTAAAATCATTATTAATGGATTTGAATATGATTTTGTTCTTTCTTTTTTGGTGGTTGAAAATGATTTTATTCTAATAAGATTATAATTTCACACAAAAATAATAATAATTAATCCACCGATTAAACATTTATAATATATGATAACATTGAAAGTAATTTGTAGAAAACGTTATTTCCATTTAAATAAATATGGGAGTGTCTTCTGGAAACCAATAAATAATTTTTTGGATCCTACCAAATAATAAATAAATAAAATAACAAAAAATAATTTTAATTAACAATAAGAATTCATGTTTCGCATATCATATACTTTAATAAAAAATTATAAAAGAAGATTCCAGGAATGTATTTTCGTCTGTGATTGAAAATAATAATTATTCTCTAGCATAGTAGTTGAAAAGAATACTTTTAAAAATACATGAAATGTTAAAATATAAGAAATAATACCAATTATTTCTTTAGTTTTTCAAGAGTGCATAATAATTGTATTTCGTTAAAAAAAAAAAGAAAACTAATGCGTTCAATGGGATATATAAGAAAAAGAAATAAAAGTATGAAAAATATATTAAATATATTATATTTCAATAAAAAAAATTTAATCTCCCATTAGAATAATATAATATGATATTCTTTTTTGAATTTTGTTATAAGATGTTATTTTAAAATTATTTAAAATATGAGAGAGAAATATAAATCTTATAAGATATCATTTTAAATACAATATTTTTAAATACAATTCAATAAAACTAATCTTATATTTCATATATGATCTTAAATTTAGGAGTGTTACAAAAGTGAACAACGAAGAAGAAGAATGAAATGTATAATGTGTTATTGATTGATCTGAATGTGATACAAGGCTCTTATGCAAGAGAAGAAACTTAGCTAAGTAATATCAAGTAACTAATTCAAAACTGCAATTAGTTTTAATTAACTTATCCCAACTAGCAGGCTTAGTCAGCATACTAACCTAAGCAGCACTGTCAACATGGCCCCTTAATTTAAGGGTCTCTAATCCTGACTCTAAGTTTGTACTTCATTTCTTCAAAGCTGGTTCTTGACATAGATTTAGTTAGAACATCTACAATCTGCTGATCTGAAAGAATATGTATTACTTCAAGCTGTTTCTTAATAACTTTTTCTCTAACAAAGTAGAGATCAAGTTCAATGTGCTTCATCCTAGAGTGTAGGATAGAGTTGGCAAATAAGAGTATAGTACTGAGATTATCACAGTACACATGAGGGACCTAACTTGGGAATTTCAATTCACTCACAACATCTACAACAAGGTGATTTCTGATGCAATGTTTGTAAGGCTCCTATACTCAGCCATAGTGCTAGATCTAGAAATGGTGCGCTGCTTTCTAGAACACTAGGAAACCAACAATGTGCCAAAATAAACACGATTGCCTGTAGTAGATTTTCTATCATCTAGATTAGATGCCCAATCTGCATCATAGAATCCCATTATCTTGAGCTTTTGCCTTTGAGTCTAGCACTGTTAAAATAGGCTAGCCTGGCCTGACGCTTTTTTATCGAGTCTCAATTTGAAGGCTCTAACCTGGCTCTACAAGGTTTTAGGGCTTAAGCAGGCCCAAACGGGTCTAATTAAGAAAATTAACAAAAAAATGATAAAATACACAAACATTAATCACAAAAGTCAACAAAAATATATTCTAAATTAATCAAAACAAGTATACATATAAAAAAATAAATTATCCATAATAAACAACAAGTGCAAATTAAATAATAATAGTAACATCATAAAATTATCCTAACTCAACATTATAAATTAAAACATCTATCAAGCATCATCTTCAATAATGATATTTGAATATATTTTAGATGTTACACCCATTTGGTCTTTTAGATCATCTTTATTTATCATCTAAAAAGAATAATATTTCTAATATTGTAGCACACTCATATACTATTTAGTCTAAAAAATTTTGAAAAAAAGAAAAATTCCAACCGAAGGGTCAACCTTAAGTTAAGCCCTTATAGGCCCAGCCCAAATAGGCCCGCTTAAATTCGGGTCTTGATTTTCAAGGCTCTAGTCCTCCAAAAACAAGCCGATCTCAAAATTGACAGTATTACTTTGAGTTTGTTGGAAATGTATGCCATGATATTTTGTTCCACTAAGATACCTTAATAGCCTCTTAACTGCCTTCCAATTGGACATAGTTAGATTGCGCATAAACTGGTATATTCTATTAACAGAGAAGGAGATTTCTAGTATAGTTACTGTCACATACTGTAATGCACTAGCTATGGACCTGTATATTTAAGGATTTTCCATTGGGACTCCCTGAAACTTAGACATTTTCAAGCCTGTGGTCATAGGAATAGGGAGAGGCTTTACATTCTGCATTCGTGCCTTAATGAGCAAGTTTTTCATGTACTTGCTTTGTGAGAGAAATAAGTCACCATTATTTAGTTTATGAACTTGAATTCCTAGGAAGTAGCTCACTTCACCTAGATACTTCAAGGCAAATTCTTTGTGTAATGTAGAAATTAATTGAGAGATGTAGTGTTCTGAACATCCAATTATGAGGATGTCATTCACTTAAACAAGAATGTAAATTATTTGACCATTAGCTATCTTGGGTAGGGTGGCTGATCACTTTTGGTAGAAATAAATCCAAAGTTGTAAAGGGCTTGAGCAAGCCTTTCAAACTAGGCCCTAGGTGCCTGTTTTGAGCCATAAAGGGCTTTATTTAGTTTACAAACCGATTAAGAGTTAGTAGCTTCAAATCCTGGAGGTTGAGCCATGAAAACCTCTTCCTACAACCAGCCATTTAAAAAGGCATTATTTACATGTAGCTAGTAGAAATTTCAGCCTTTGGAGAGAGCTAATGTGAGAATAATTCTTATTGTAACAAGCTTCACTATAGGGCTAAAGGTCTCTGTAAAATCACTGCCATACTCTTGATGAAAGCCTTTAGCAACTAGCCTTGCTTTGTACTTATTTATTGTACCATCTGGATTCTCTTTGATCCTAAACACTTATTTACACCCAATGGCTTTTTTGCCATGTGGGAGAGGGACTAGAGTCCATGTCTTATTCTTTTGAAAGGCTGTGTATTCTTATTGCATTGCATTTTTCCAGTGGTTGTTTGTTAAAGCTTCAAACACAGTTGTGGGATCTTTTGAAGCAAGTAAGACTTTTGGTTTAAAGATCCTTGATTTAGATCTTGTTCGCAATGAATAATTGGTGGGTGGCAGTTGAGGTTGCTAGTATGATGTTTGAATGTGTGAATTTAGAGGCTACTAGTATTGTGATTGAGGTGAGGTAGGTGAATATACAGTAGGTGAAGGTGCAGTGAGTAAATTTTGAGATACAAGGTTAAGTTGAGTGAGTTCATTTGTAGTGTGGGTGGTAGAAGTTTGTATATGAGTTTGAGATTGAGATAGAGGAATAGAATATGCTGGTTAAGGAATAAAAGCTGGTATAGGTAAAAAGAAAGATAAGTTGAGAGGATTACTTGATTGAGAAAAGTGATTGGAGTAAGGAAATAGATGTTCGTCAAATATGACATCTCTGGATATGTAGATTTTTCCTTGGGGGCTGAGGCATTTATACCCTGTGTGATGCTCTCTATAGCCTAAAATGACATATTGGTCAAATCTATATTGGAATTTGTGGCGATTGAAGGGTCTTAGGTTAGGGTAACATGCACACCCAAAAATTTTTAGATGAGTGTATATGGGCTCTTGCTAAAACAGGAGTTTGAGAGGGCTTTGATGCTGTAAATTTGGTGTAGGTAATATATTAATTATGTAGGCTAGTGTTTGAAATGCATCAGTCCAAAAATTGAGAGGAAGAGATGCTTAACCTAATAGGGTAAGCCCCATTTCTGTGATATGCCTTTGCTTGCTCTCAGCTAGGCCATTTTGCTCATGAATTTATGGACAAGACAATCTATAAGTTATGGCATTTTCTGTTAGGAAGTTTGTGAAAGACCTGTACTCTCCCCCCAGTCACTTTGAATTGCTTTTATTTTATGTCCAAGCTGATTTTATACCAAGGCTTTAAAGTTTTGAAAGGTATGGAATGCTTCATATTTATTTTTCAACATATAGATCCAAGTAAATCTTGAATAGGCATTAATGAATTGTATGTAATAACAATGACCAATGGTAGATTTCATTGGGGCAGGTCCCTATAGATTAATGTGTACAAGCTAAAGAGGTGCAATATAAAGAATTTGGGAAGTAGTAAAGGAAACTTATGTGATTTAGCAAGACAGCAGGCAGAACAAACACTAGAGCTATCTTTATTCAAATGAAACATATTACAAGTTTGTAGGACAGACTTTACAACATTTTCAAAGAATGTCCTAACTTACAGTGCCAAACTTAAAAACTAGAGAGTATAGGTTGTATATACAAGTTTAGTTTTGAAGTTTAAGCATGTTGTGCACTTGGGTTCTAGGTAGAAGACACATGTAGTGAAGGAGTGACATTTTGAAGGTGAGAGAGCTTGAAGTCATCAAACAGATATAGGCCATTTTTAAATTGGCCTTGCAAGAGTGTTTCCTTAGTATCCTAATTTTTAACAA
The DNA here is from genome assembly GCA_034509205.1 of Ceratonia siliqua. Lineage (NCBI taxonomy): Eukaryota > Viridiplantae > Streptophyta > Magnoliopsida > Fabales > Fabaceae > Ceratonia > Ceratonia siliqua. Next base: position 11,726 of record JASKGM010051935.1, read on the forward strand.
AATAAACAAGTGGGTGAAATTCAAAGTATATATTATTGTCATGGGTGAATTTTGAAACACTAAGCAAATTCTTAGTAATTGAAGGAACATGCAAAATGTTTCTGACAGTTGAGTAGGTAGAATTAGATTTAACTAATGAGTGACCAATGTGTTTGATGTGCAAACCTTAGCCATTGCCCGTGTGAGTTTGATCACTGCTTGTGTAGTTGTCTTTGGCCATCAAATTATTAGGATAATGGGTAAGATGATTGGTAGACCCTGGATTTGGGTACCATGATGGATCATATATAGTTTTCAGTATAGCCAACATTGCTGTCATCCGGTTGGTTCTTTTCTAACTATTCTTTTGCTGATGTGATTGTGAGGCTATATAGGTATTTTGTGAGGGGTAGTTGTTATTTTATTAATTGGAGTCATATGCTTGATCAAATATATGCTAACAGATGATTGTTGTGTCCAAGCTTGCCACAAACCTAACACTGAGCTTTTGGGCCTCTTGCCCTTCTTCCTATACCTCTGCCATTTTGATAGCCTTGATAGCCTCTACCTTGATTACCACCTCCCCTGAAATTTCCTCTGCCAGAGGAATTTGATCTGCCATAGCCAACAACTTGTGAATATGAAAGAAATTTTCCTTCCTTCTAATTATCTTGTTCTAAACTTATAGGTTACACTACAAGATTAACAGAGGCTGAGGCAAGATTCTTAGCATGATTTTCCAATCTATTTTCTTAAGCAACCAATAAGAATTCTAATTCTTTCACACTATATTGCTCAGTTCTCATGATTGTAGAAGTAGCAAAGGAGTTATACTCCTCTAGTAACCCATCAAGATTGACTTCTGCATGATCATTTTCCATGACTGGATGACCTATAAACTGCATAGAACCTACACATTGATTAATCTTTAACAAATACTCATTGATTGTACTCGAACCTCTCTTGATGCTATGGAATTGAGTTTTGAACTGCCTAAATTTTGCCTTTGTTTGTGAGACAAAATGCATATCTACTTTTTCCTATATCTATCTTGCTGTCTTACATCCAACCATTCTTGTTAACAAAGACTTAGTCATGGAAGATAAAAGCCATGAGACTAACAAATTATTTTGCTGTTGCTAGTCTAGGTGATCTGGATTTGCAATTCCATTTGCTTCATCTTCAATGGACGCAAATCTTGTAGGTACAGCAAACAATGGTCCCTCTATGTGTTTGCTTTGATTGTGACCACAGATGACAGCTTATACTTGCTATCTCCGCAGCATATAATTGTCATTGTCGAGCTTTATAGAAATTGAATGGGAGAAGGTAACTGGATTGGGTCTGGAAACTATGGTGTTTCTAGTTGGAATGGGCGAAACACTTGGTTAAAGATTGTCCATGGATCAAGAGTGTTCTGATACCATGTTACAAAAGTGAAAAACCAAGACGAAGAATGAATTGAATAATGTGTGTTATTGATTGATCTGAATGTATACAAGGTTCTTATACAAGAGAAGAAACGTAGCTGAGTAATAACTGCCAAGTAACTAACTCAAAACTGTAATCAGTTTTAATTAACTTATCCTAACTGATAGGTTTAGTCAGCATACTAACCTAACCAGCACTATCAACAAAGAGTAAATTAGTGATTTGGACCTCTTAGTATAGCATATTTTGTAATTTAATTCTTTAAATTTAAAATGTTTTAATTTAGTTTCTCAAAAATTAATTTTGCTCCAATTTAATCTTCTATTAGTCCATTTTATATCTATCATTTAACTGTTTTGTTGATGTGAATTGACGAAGGTGTCACGTGATTATTAAATACCAAAGCAACAGTTAAGATTACATTAATGCATGTTAACTTATAAGAAAAAGTCCTATTAAAATTAAAAATTGGAGGACAAAAATATTTATTTTTAAATAGATAAGTCTTTCTTAGGAATTAACTTTTTTTAACAGATGGATATACAGTAGAGTTTTAATTTTAACATGGTATTTGCTAATTGCTATATTGCATATATATATATATATATATATGTATATATATATATATATATATCATCAATTGTATTTCTGTTACTTTTGAAATCGATCCTGTCCCCAGTTGGTATCAGATCCCCATTGCTTTAAAGTTCGTTAAAGGAATTCTGATTAGTTATTTTTAGGTACAACTCTAAAAGATTTAAGTTCTAAACGAACTTAGTGTTGGTTAGCCCCTTTGAGCCCAGGTGAGCATTTAGGGTGGTCCTGTTGCGAAGGTGGTCCTGCTAAGTCTTGAATAGAATTTACTTTAATTAGAGCCTTATCTAGACATAACTGAGCAGTATCTTTAGGAGACTCTCTAACAGAGGTAACCATACAACAGTCAGGATGACAGACAATAGAGAAAATGAAGAAGATATACCATAAAGTAGTAGACAACAAATTCTTTCAATACAAGAAACGGAACAAAATCTCGTTTCTTGGACCTTACCAACTATACAATTTAAGAAGACATACAAACAGTTTCTCTTCCACTTCCTAGGTGACAGTGTCTACAAAACAGTAGAGACTACTAAATCCATAGGCAAACAACATGATACCTTACAACTATTAGACTCTGAGCTAATAGATCAACATGTCAAAGACGGATATAACTTCCTCCATGTAGGAGCCATTCAAGTCGCCATCAAACCCTTAAGAAGGATAAGAGTAAACTAGCCTATACTTCTTCTCTTACGAGATACAAGAGCCCTAAGCTTTAATGATTCAATAATGGCATGTTTAGAATCAAACATAGCTAACAACCCTGTATACTTTAATTGTTTTCCAAACTATGAAATTAGTTTGAATAATAAATACATTAAGACGGCATTAGTACTTAATACTAATATCGTACAAAAATTTAAAGAATGATCTAAAGACGTAGGAAGCATCTTTCGAGTACAATACAAACTTTTGAAAAACCTATTCAAAGTAAGAGTCAAAAGAATTTCTAGTTGAAATGAAACAATAATAATAGAAGCCAATTTAGACAAAACAAAGGTAATAACACCTAAACCCATAAGACATGAAGAAATGTTAGCCAAACTTCCAGAAGATTGGAAATTTGAAGAAATTTCCTCCCCAAAAAGAGAAGAGACAACAGAAATCTCAGAAATTATAGAAGACCAGAATGGTAATGTTACACTTAGGATGAAACGAACATCATCCCTGAGAATATCGGAACCTAAAAGCACACCACCAACTTCAAGACACTCAGTTAGCTCTGAGAATCATACACTACATTACAACCTAGCTAGAGTAAACTTCAGGCCAAACATACCAGAACCAATCTACCAAAAGGAATCACCAAACCTCTCACCCACAAGATCTCAAGTCATGGTAATCACCAAAGACTTTGAACTAGACAAAGATTTCATAAAAAAAGACTTCTTATTAGAATCAAACAAATATAAGAGAAAATGGTACTTCTCTAGCATCTTTACAGAAGAACAAAGACAACAGTGGTTATAACAATTTTATAGCGACTGTAAAGAAGTAAGAGAAAATCTTTATTTCTTTCAGTGGTTTAATATTTTTTCAAGAGAACATAATATTCCAAACCCATTTATCCCTACAATAAATGTAAATTCCAAAGTTACACAAACTTGAAATAAAATAGATAACACAAAAATAAAAGGAACACATCCTCCTCTAGAAGCAATAAAAGTCAAAACGAAAGAAGGAATTGATGTTGAAGCATCCCCCTTCAAGACCATCACCTCAACCCTTAGAGCCACACCTACAAGAAATGACATTAAAAATGTTCAAGTACAGAACAATTATTCAAACCAAATACTCTCTACCATAGCCAAATAGCTAGATAGAGTAGAAAATCAAATTCATACAAAAAATGTAAAAACAAACCTTAGAAGAGGAAACTATCAACACTTAGATCCTCAACGCCCGGTATACAAGAATGAAACAATATCACCTGAAGGCAGTAAAAAAATTAAATTAGGAAAATCAGACAACAACGACAAGCTAGCCGAATAGATTACACAGAAATTAAAAAATTTACCTTTAAATGCTAGCACTAGAAACCCAACAATAAATACCATCTCACAACGAGATGATACAGAAAACATAAATAGAATACATTATAACAATTCGAGCCAACCGACACCCATACCTCAAACTCGAAACTACTATAGGAGACCTATGTTTCCTGACACACAATACGAAGAAAGAAATTCTTTCATAGAAAGTAGCTATTCAGGAGAATCCATCGTAGAATGGAACATAGATGGAGCCAGTGAGCACCATATCCTGAATGTAATACAAAACATGACCATGGTTACAACAGCTTATAAGGTTAAAGGGAATCAAGAACCACAAATTGTCCAACTCCTAGTAACAGGATTTACCGGACAACTCAAAGGTTGGTGGGATAACTTCCTCTCACCAGAAGAAAAACAACTGATAATAACAGCAGTTAAACAAGAAGTACAAACTGAAGGACAATCCCTAATAGTTGTCCCAGATGCAGTAGCAACCTTAATCTACACCCTTACCAAACACTTTACAGGAGATCCCTTGACCTTTCAAGACAGAATAGTTAAACAGCTTATTAGCCTAAGATGTCCAACCATGACAGATTTTAGGTGGTATAAAGACATATTCCTTACCAAACTTTACGCCAGAACTGACTGTAATGCAGATTTCTGGAAAGAAAAGTTCATTGCAGGATTACCAAATCTCTTTGCCGAAAAAGTTAGAGAAACCATTAAAAAACAATACAACAACACCATACCTTACGACCAACTTACATTTGGTCAAATTGTTAACTTTATCACTACAGAAGGCTTAACTATCTGTAATGATTTACAGTTACAATACAAGGTTGAATCTGAATTAAAAGACAATAGGAAAGAATTAGGAACATTCTGCCAACAATACGGTATTAAAAATATACAGGCACATTCCACTAGAGCCAGACAACATAAAAAGTACCATAAATCTCATCATCAACCTTCTGATAAACAATACACTAAACCATATAAGAAATATTCAAAATGACGGTCTAACACCTCCAAGAAACCATACTCCAAAGACAAATATATCAAAAAAGATATAGTTTGTTTTAAATGCAGGAAAGTCGGACATACGCCACAAACCTGCAGAGTCAAAAAGAAAATAAATAGTTTAGACATAGATGAAAAATAGAAACAAAGTCTAATCAATGTAATGATAGACGAAACCTACTAGACTTCTGAAACAGAAGAATCTAATAGGGAAAGCAAAGACCAAATCAACAATATTCAAGAAGAAACAGATATAGCTTCCTCTGAACTAGACGAAGAACAACAAATCTGTTTAGGCCCAGGTGTATGCAGTTGTAACAATTGTATGAAACTAGCATCCATAAATGTCATAACTAGGGATAAAGCCCAATTGTTAGTTGATATTATAGACAAAATAGAAGACTCAAACATTAAAAGAGACTACCTTCTTCAACTAAAGGAAGCCTTAGAGCAGGATGAGCAAAAATCTAAAACAATAGAGCCTTACAATCTTCAGAAAATTTTAACTAAATTTAAACCTAAAGAAAAATCGGTCACCATACAAGATTTGCAACACAAAGTTAAACAAATCAAAGAAGAGGTCAGGTAGCTGATGCTAAAAGACATGACCTTAGAATTACAATTGTTTAACCTAACCAACAAAAAACTAGATCCCCCAAAATCTAGTAATCTTAAACCAAAACAAGTTTTGATAGAAAAAGAGATAAACTTTGAAGAATCAGAACAAAACTACATCAATGTTCTATCTAGGATACAAATTCATAAATGGTACTGCTCAATACGGTTAGTCATCAATAATGAATATACCTTAGAAAAGTAACATATATATAATTGATGAAATATAAGAGGTAATTGTAAAATCACCAAGAGAAAAGTTGAAGAAATATACAAAGTATTGTATTAAAACAAAATATTGTGGTACAAAAGAGTAATTACAGTAATGTAAAAACACTTACAAAATATTGTAGAAGAGTGTTGTAAGAAGGCAAGAAAGCTCAAAGATTACAAGTGTTTAAAGCTTAAAATCTAAATGATCTCGAAATGCTGGTAAGATGATGATGCCTTCATTTGTGGTATGAGGGGACGTTTATAGGCTGAGGAGCGGACTTCAGTGCCTTTGGAATCAATTGCGAACTTCAAAGCTTTTTGAATCCTCATACTGTTTCATAAAGTTTCTTGTCTGGTAGTGTCACATGCTTTACTGTTTGATAATGCATTTTTGTCTGGTAGCTCTTTCTGTGGAGCACCTGATTATTGTCTGCTGAGTTGTCAATTCTAGTCGAATTGTGATTGATTCGTTAGATATGTGGGATTTAGATCGATGCCAAAACAATCATCCTCGTTGAGAGTGGTGAAATATGAGATGACATCATCTTGATCATCATCTCCAATAGAGGTTGCTGTATCGGAGAGTGCCTTTAATTTTTGCAGAAGTTCTTTATCAGATTTGGCCGCAGTAATGCTAGGTGTAATATGAGATCTGGTGGCTAAAAATTGGCTTTCTGTTTGGAGAGCTGTCTTGCTGATGTGCTGAGAATTTTTAAATAGCCATTTTTGAACGGCTTCTTTATTGATAAGATTAAGATTAAACTCAATCCACCATTTAATTCTGATGTCTTGGCCTACCCAGGTTTGAGGGAAAGGCAGTTTGTCGACAAAGATATATTGCCAAGTCATAATCCAAGAAACTCCAAAATTTTTAACAAACTGGAATAACCTGTGTCCTTTAGGAAACTTAGTTTTATCTTTAAAGAACCTATATGATTCAAGGGCTCGTGGAGGCATGATGTATGTGGTAGGTCCAAAGGTGTAAAACCATTTGACAAACCATTGTGGATAGGAAGTAATTCCTTTTGAAAACCAAATAAACCATGCATGGGTGGCTGGTCGAACAAATAAAGTATTGAACTAGGCGTTTTGATAATCATGGTAGTTATATCCTTAAGGATTAAACTTTTTGGTAAAATTGATTTATGTATGTGGTCTCATTCCTAGTGTTGGTAACCATTGGGAAGGAGAAAGGATCTTGTTTATTTTGAGTTTTGAATATGTAATCCGATTTGGATTTTGGTTATCATAATGATGGGTTATGGTGGCAGAATCAGTATCTATAGGAATAAACTCATAGAACTGTCTGGTTTTGTTTAGGTTGTCAAGCATGTAGTGCCATTCTAGTGAAGGGAAAACCCTTAGGATAATTTCTTGTACCGAGGTGTTTGGACGAGTTCTATGTTCGGGTCCTACACAGAAGAGTGGAAGAGTAAGGTCTTTCTGAACATGTTCTCCTATCTCTGGTGAAGGAGTAGTCTGTTTTGTCTGTGATGGAAAGGCTTGGGCCGGTTTTTCCACTGCTTGGGTAAAAGTCAATGGAGTAAATTTGTTTTGTATGAGTGTTTATGGTAGGTCTGGTTTGAGGCCTAAGGCCTGAGGATCTTGTAACTGGGCCTGATGGTGTCATTGATGTAAACGATTCACCATATGTGTCTCTGGTAAATTGTTTTCCTTTATTTTTACCTTTACCTTTTGAGGTTGAGGTCATCTTGTATGTGTTTGCCCTGTAGGAATTCTCTTGTAAGAAAATCTGGTAGAGCATTCTATTCTCCTTTGATATGTTGTATGTCAAAATCAAAATAAGAAAGTATTGATTGCCATCTGGCAAAGATGTGTTTTGAAACAAGATTTTGAACATCTTTTTGTAAAACAGATTTCGCTGCTTTGCAATCGGTTTTGAGCAAAAATTTTTTGTAAAATAAATCGTCTTGAAATTTAGTAATATATAATACTATGGATAAAATCTCCTTTTTTATAGTAGAATATTTTTGTTGAGATTCTGTCCAAGTTCCTGAATAAAAGCGAATAATTTGTTCTTTGGTAGACTCAAGGAATACTTGTTTAAGGATTCCTCCATAACCTAAATCTGAGGCATCGGTTTCGATGATCATATTAGCTTTAGGGTCAGGTAAACCTAAGCAGGGTAAAGTTTTGACTTTACTCTTAAGGTC
>JASKGM010051946.1:0-19753 GCA_034509205.1 Ceratonia siliqua
AATAGTGATAATATAATAACAAAAAGGTGAATTCACAATAGGGTTCCAAAGGCCCATTTGATAAAAAATAAAAAAAGTGGGGGTTTAAAAGAGATTGGGATGCCAAAAGAAAAAAAACCAAATAAATATTTTAATGGTCCAATGAGATTCTAAAAGGCTAATTAAAAAAAGGGCCCAACAGTTTAAGTTAATTTTTGGGTATTCCCTTTGGACCCCAGTATTTTTAAAATTCAAATTTGGACTACAATGCTTCAAAAATCCAAATTTAACCCCAATATACCAAGAATTTTATTTTGACATAAAAGATTTTTGGGAAATTCATTCTTACCCCTATTCTTTCAGAAATTTCAGTTTTGGCACGAAAGTTAGGAAAACTAAAATTTGATTAAGAGTAATAAAATCACCATTTTTACTTCACTTGTAAATGTTCAAAGGACTTTAGTAGAAGTTTATATTCTCCAAAGTCCTAACCTTTGTGGCACTCAGTGGAGTTATATACCCCCAATGTCCTAAATCTCACCAGCTTTCAGTGGAAGTACATCTTTTCTGAAGCCCTGATTATCCTCTTTCTAGACTTTCAATAGAATTTTATTTTCCCAAAGTCTCAATTTTGTCAGGCATTCAATCGAGTTATATTCTTCCCAATGTTCCATTTCTAATTCATTTAGGCTTTAGATGGAATTTTATTTTCCCCTAAATGTCCTAATATTCTTAGGTTAGAGATCATACATCTCAACTTATCCAAATATTCTAAACTATGTTGACTTTGATCCCTTTCGGGGTACGTAGGCACTTACTTGGTAAGGCAGGTCAAGTTATTTCTTTCTTCATCTTTGTCCATTATTATTTTATTAATAAAAAGGAGTAATTTAAATAAATTAAAATTCTTTAAGCACAAACAATTTAGAGTAACCATCCTTAGGGACGGACGTTGTAGGGTGCCTAACACCTTCCCTATACGTAATTAGACTCCCGAACCCTTCCTCTGGTTCCGAGGGCAAGTTTTCATTCTTTTTTTTTAGGATCTCAATTATCCTTCTAATTAATTGGTGGCGACTCCCACTTTCTCTGCGTTTTTCCCTTACGCGCCCAAAGTCATAAAACTACGACTTTTCACCGGCGTCACATTGTGACAATTGGACTTTCTAATTGAGCATTAAGTGCACAAAGGTATGTGTTTTAGATGAATGGCAAATGAGTATCTTACTATTTTACCCTAAACTTCTCTTTATGTACTCTACAATTTTGGATGGTTACTGATAATTTGATGCTTTGTGATGCATAATTTGTAGAAATCATGTCCTAGCTGTAAGAATCTCATGGTGTGAAGCTATATCCTTGAGAATGAGTTACTGAATTGAATCAGATTTCTTACCTACTAGCTTTCTAGTTCCATACTAACTTTTGTATATAGATATATATTAATCTGCCAATATACTTGTCTTATCATTGATACTTTCTTCTAAGTTCTACCTAAAGATTATGTTTCATCATTTTACACTTAACAGGTTGAACCCTAAGAGCTGTGGCTATTGAACACCTAAAGGATGCTGACTTGGCTACTAGAATTGTTCTCAATGAAGTCATCCCTCTAATATCTAAATGGTTCACGCCAACTACAACTCCTCTAAATGATGAGGGTCCTAGAGCTCAAACAACTATAAAAGGTACAACTAGTCAATTACTCTCTTGCTTGCTTTGAATTGGTTAAATAATATATTGCTCATGGTGAATGTGTAGCTTAAAGAGAAAGCCCCAAAGGAGAATAAGAATGACCACCCACCATTAGCTCCCACCAAAGTGAATCCAAAGCTTTTTCTTCTTCTTTCCTCTTATATTACACCTTCTCTATTTCTGAACTACTTTACAAAACACAAAAAAGAGGAACAAGAGAAAGAGATAATGGAGACCTTCTGGAAGGTTGAGGTTAAGACACCTCTCTTTGAAGCCATCAAGCAAGTGCTTAGATATGCTAAATCTTTTAAGGAACTGTGCACTTTTAAACAGAAGTTAAAGGGAAATGAAATGGTTCATGTGGATGAAAATGTCTTAGCCATCATCCAAAAGAAGCTCCCACCAAAGTACAAAGATCCGAGTATTTTTACAATTCCTTGCAATATTAACAACACTAGAATTGATAGAGCCATGCTAAACTTAAGTGCATCAATCAATGTCATGCCATACTATATTTATGCATCTTTAAATAATGACCCTTTAAAAGATGCTAATGTTTTTCTTGAGCTTACTGATCACTCTATGGTATATCCAAGAGGAATTGTTGAAAAGGTGCTTGTGCAAGTAAAGGACCTAATCTTTCCACTAGATTTCTATGTTTTGGACATGAACCATGAGATATCTATCCACCCAACACTGCTCTTGTTAGGTAGACTGTCTTTAAATACCAATAAGACCAAAATCAACATGGATGCTGGTAACCTTATAGTAGAATTCCATGATAAAATCAAAAGCTTCAGTATTTATGAAGCAGTGAGGCACTTGAGTGACCTCCACCTACCTTGATGAGTGGCAAGATCAATGTTAGGCTAAGGACAATAAACCAAGCGCTCCTGGTAGGTAACTTTAAGGAAAGAGAGCTCTCTAATATAATCAGATGTGATCCTTCTCCCATGCATAGTTCTATTATTTGACTTGTGTGGACTTGTATGCTTTTTGATGGCTTGCAGCATTGTGAAGTAGCTATTTGCATGTAAGTTATGTTTTCATGAAATTGAGCAAATTTTAAAAAAAAATTCAATTAGTTCCTTAAGTAAATTGTGCTTCATAACCATCTTGTCGAGCCTTTAGTACACTTAAGCCTTATACTTTGCGATTATGGAAAAGTTGTATGCATATAAGTAGAAAATATTTTGCCCCAAGTTGAAAAATGAAAAGAAAAACAAAAGAAAATAAAGGTAGGGTTATGCTTTGATGGTCCAATGTGCTTAGTAACTAGGTGCTCCCACCAAAATTGAAGGGTATTCACATCAAATGACACTTGGACTATGAGCACGCAAAGTATACTAGTTGTATGTGAACTACTGAGTAATTGGGAGTTTGTACCAAAATTTATGGAATCTTCACATCAAAAGGTAACTCATATCTTAAGACCAACTACCAAAATGAAAAAGAGAACAAAAATATAATAAAGGGCTCATTTGTAAGTGTTGCTTGTTTACATATGGAATTCTGAATTTGCAAAGTGTAAGGTGATCACACACACAGTTAATGAGATGATTTATGAATGATAATTTATTCCTGGAAATCTTTAAAAAATTTTTAGATATTTTCTTGATCATTTGTTATTGACTCTATAGATTTGGTGAAATGCAAGTGTGAAGAGCTAGCAAGAGAGTATTGAGTCCCTTCCTATATAGTTTGTTGTGTTCATTGTTTAAGTTTTCTTGAGGACAAACAAAGGTTTAGTGTGGGAGAATTTGATAAGTACTTATTTTGCCATGTTTTTATATTGAATTCTCTTGCATTTGATTGCTTTGTTCTTGAGTTTCTTGTGTTATTAGCATTCTTTTATGTTTTGTAGGTGTTTTGAGATGGAAATTAAATTATGAGATCAAGTGATTCAAGTTAGACAACCTTTGGAACAATTTGGAAGTAAGTACATGTGGAAAATAGCACAAAACACTTATTTTCGAGTCCAAATCAAAAGTCTCAGCACCATAGTGCTCAAAACTAAAGAAAAAGTGTCACATACCCAAAAGTTCAATGACCCAATGCTCAAAGACAGTGTTGCAGACCCAGAAAGAAAATTCCAGTATGACCAAGCCCTCACTAGTGCCACAGCTCATGGCACCTCTTTGGGTGGGTGTCTGGCGCCCCTACAAGCCAAGCTCGCAGGGCCCACTGTTGGAAGCCCTAATTTGAAAATCAGGGTTAGGCATTGCAGCACCTAAGATCCAATGCCCACATGCATATTTCACTTTAAAAATAGGTTTCCCGCCTCATTTAACAGATTTTAACTTCTGAAAACTTTGAAAGAAACCTTAGAACAGAGGAGGAGAAGAAGAGAAAGGCTGAAGGGAGTGATTTCAAAGAAGATTCATCTGCGTGGAGTTCTTCAAAGAGTTTTCTCTTCATCTTTTCTTCATTCTCTTTGTATCTTTTATTGCTTTCATGGAATTAAATGTTGTATTTGATAAATTTTCAATGTTATAAGGCTAAACCCCTTGGTTGAGGGTGAACTCAATGACTTAGATATGACTTTGTGATTAAATCCATTAATAATGTTATCCAACTCTTCTTGAATGATTGTTTATGTTCTTTTACTTAATTTTCTCTTAATTATTGGTTGGTTTTATTTAGGTGGCCAACTAAATGAGCTAAGTAATCATTTAATGCTGGGATAAAGGATTAAATACTAAATAATTTGATTCTCGTGTTCACAAGTAGCATTGTATAGTTATTAAGATGGTTAAGTCCTTGAGAATCATAATGTGGAGCATAACATAGGTTAAATATCCAAGCATTTGAGATTATTGCTAGATTAATCTATCTTTCTCTCCTTAATACCAAACCAGTGGTACCTCATCGAAGTAGGAGGGTTGTTAGACAGCCTGACAGATACATGGGCATAGGAAAGCACATGGTGGCTCTTTCAAATGAACATGAATCAAATCCCATTACATATGAGGAAGCCATTAATGATGTAAATGTTGTTCATTGGCAAAAGGCAATGAAATCAGAGTTGGAATCTATGTATTCTAGCAAGGTCTAGACTCTTGTAGATGCACCTTAAGGAATGAAACCCATTGGGTATAAATGGATTTATAAGAGAAAGATAGGAGTTTATGGGTAGGTAGGAGTTTATGGGAAGGTAAAAAGACCTTTAAAGTTAGGCTAGTAGCCAAGGGTTATACCCAGAGAAAAGGTACCGACAATGAGGAAACCTTCTCGCTGGTCGCTATTCTTAAGTCCATCAAGATCTTATTATCCATAGCTGTATATCTTGATTATGAGATATGGCAGATGGATGTCAAGACCATATTCTTGAATGAGGATCTTGAAGAACATATCTATATGACTCAACTAGACAGTTTCATTGAAAGTGGCCAAGAGCTTAAAGTTTATGAATTGCATAGGTTCATATATGGACTTAAGCAAGCATCGAGATCTTGGAATATTAGATTTGATGGTCCAGTCAAGTCTTATGGATTTCAACAAAATGCAGACGAAACCTGTGTATATAAAAGGATACAAGATAGTAAGGCTGTCTTCTTGGTACTCTATGTAGATGACATTATACTCATTGGGAATGATGTAGGAATGTTATCTACGATAAAAAGATGGTTGAATCAACAATTTTAGATGAAAGATTTAGGTGAGGCTAGCTATGTTCTTGGAATTCAAATGATAAGAGATCGTAAGAACAAGTAGATAACCTTGTCCTAAGCAACCTACATTGACAAGCTATTGACAAAGTTTGGGGTGAAGGATTCCAAAAGAGGTTTCGCACCCTCCAGGCATAAAATCAAACTTTATAAGGAGCATTCACCTAAGACTCCTCAGGAAGTTGAACAAATGAGATGGATTCCCTATGTATCCATAGTGGAAAGTCTCATGTATGATATATTTTGTACCAGACTAGACATCTACTATGAAGTATGTTTAGTTAGCATGGAACACTGGACTGCTGTCAAGTGTATATTTAAGTATTTTCATAGGACGAAGAACTACATGCTATTATATTCTGGTAGTGATTTAATTTCGATTAGGTACACTGACTCAGATTTTTCAGTCTGACATTGATTCTAGAAAATCAACATCAATAGGGAATCTGACATCTATTATGCTTTACACTGACTCAGATTTTTAGTTTGTCATTGATTCTAGAAAACCAACATCAGGCTCTGTTTTCACTTTAGGTGATGTAGCCATTGTTTAGAGGAGCATAAAGTAATCTTGCATTACTAACTCCACCATGGAAGCATAATATGTTGCAACTTATGAAACTGCAAAGGAAGCTATTCGGTTATGTAAGTTCCTTAAGGACCTTGAGGTGGCTCCAGATGCAGATAATGTTATAACTTCTATTATAAAAGTGGAGCTGTGGCAAACTCAAAAGAACTGCATAATCATAGGGCATCCAAACACATTAAGAGAAAGTATCATTTCATATGAGATATAGTACAACATGGGGAAGTGGTCATCACATAGATTGCGACTGAAAGGAATCTACCTGTTCCATTCATAAAGACTCCTTCACAAAAGAGCTTCAAGGGTCACTTAGAAGGATTAGGGATTAGGGATATGTCATACTTGCTTTAGGGAAAGTGGGAGATTGTTAGGAATAAGTTGCCTTATAAAGCAAGTTGTATTCCCCAATTTGATGTAAATATATTTTAATATTAATAAATAAAGAGTTCATTTATGTAAACTTTATTTTCTAGCTATTGAGGTTCCTATATTCTAATAAACCAAGATACATTTGCATAAGGGTTGTGGAAAAATGGAGATATGTATCTTTTGGATGAATCTAAAATACTATTAACAATAACTGAATAAAGCCGGTCACTATATTCAATAAAGACTGTAGTGTTCAAATTACCTCCATAGAAAGAATGAGATTTTTTTATAAGGGAATAATGAATCTCAATTCATTGAAGTAGTAGACTTCAGGTAATCACACTATTAAATGAATTGGAATAAAGTGAGATATCAAGTTCAAGTTAATACCATTAATTTGAACTTGAACTCAAACACATTGCATTCGCTAGTGGCAAAACCAAAATCTTAATGGATTATAGACTCATGTCCGTGACCATTGTTATCTTTGATATACTATGGGTATGACCATTGTGTGACATAGGCCAAGACTCTGTATGTTAGGATCATAGTGGAAGTAAACATTCAAGAACATAAATCCAAGAAATGGAGTTCATAGCATTACATCACTTTTGGTGATTTCAGGAAGACAAGTGGCATATCTGGACCTAGTAAAATAATGAATTAGCTACTCATCGTTTAAAGATAATTTTAGAAAAGTTCTAAGAGAATATCAGGTCACTTATAGGATGAAATCTGAAACAATGGGACAAATTTGACATAAGGGGTAAAACAATAATTTTACCTTGTGTCAATAGATGACTACGAGGGTTCACAAACACTAATTTTGTAAATTGGACAAATCAATGTTCAACATTGACTTCTTGTAATTTTAGGAATTATCAAGAGTGCAATCATGAGTCTTTGGTGAAACGACTTCATGATTAATAAAATTGAATTATCTTAATGAGATTAACATAATCTCAAATTTATTGGAACTTGAAATCCTATGTCCAAACAGAATCTCCACCTAGCTTTGGAGAATTCAATTCACATGAAGTTGGAATAAATTCAAGATGAAGTTAATTGATAGCATTTCAACTAATGTCTTTATTAAGAAAAAAGTTGTCTTAATTTTGACAAAGAATTATTTTAGGATAAATACTGTCCTAAACATGCTTCAAAAATGTGAGAAACATTTTTGTCACTAAAGAGATAAAAATAATTCTTCCATTAGTTGTCTAAATTAAATAAGTCTTGTTTTAATTAGACAATGAAATTTTAAGACAAAGGTTTGTCTTAATTGAGATAAGTGTTGTCTCAAGTGAAATAACCTTTATCTTAGAAATTATTTTTGGTTTAACTACTTTAAATTAATATTTAAATTGTTCAAATATTTAATTTGAAGAAGTTGATTAAAATTAAATTAAATCCCCATTTAATTATGAATTTTGACTATAGCATTTTATTAGGATAAAATTAATTTAATTAATTATTTATCCTAATATTGTTGCAAAGTTTGAATTGTTCAAACTTGTGAAACAACCTCCTCCCCATGTGATGGAGAAGTATACGGTCAAAGGAGGGGAATTGGTCATTGACATGGTCAAATATATTCTCTCCTAATTATCCTAATTATCTAAGTGAATAAAGGTTAGAAATTAAAAGAGTTTTAATTTCTTAAATAATCTACATTCATAGGAAACTAAGTCAAAGGGATTTAATTATGTAAAATTCATTTATTTAAATTTTTAATTCAAGCATAACTAATTAGAAAGCCACACATGTTTTATTTAAATTTTAAATAAAATATATAATTATCAAAATTAATAATATGATTATTAATTGATAAATCATTAGATAATTTGATTATCTAATATTTCCCATTAGTAGGCATGTGAATCCCTAATGGTTAGGGATTAAATTTTTGAATTACACTCAAATGCTCTCATATAACCTAGGGTTAGCATACTATATATAAGCAACCTCTCCTTCTTGTGGCTGTAAAAATGAATATTTGAGAGAAGAAGAGTGAACTAGCTGCCTACTTGAGTAAAAGAGAAGAAAACTTTGAGAGAAAATTTTCTGTCGAGGTCAAGAGTGTTGTGAGTTTGGAAAAATAATTTGACTAATTTCAAACTACACAATTCCACACGGCACACTAAGAGGAACAAAGGGGAAGGCTTTCTAATTTAACTTTGAAAGTTATCAATTATTGTTCTTTCATCTTTTGTTTTGTTCCAATCACTAAACATATTGACTGTAGGTTCCATAGATTGGTGTTTCCCAAAGAATATGCAATCAGTGTGCTTGGTTGGGAAGAGAATTGCAAGATTAAAGTGACTACAAGATATATGTAAAATTCTTATCAATTTTACTTCTCTTACTAACTGTGAATAGTTTGCTTGATGTTTTGTTTCACTTAAATGTTTTTAAAATTTTTAAAACCATTGTTTGTATTGTAAACACCTAGGGATAACAACTAGATCCAACATATCTTTGCCTTCATTGTCCTTTTACCTCTTGCTTGGCGGTGTTAATGCAGTTTGGCATCCAAATTCTTGAGGGATCTTTTTCTATTTCTTACTTGAAGATGATAAGGTCAATTGCTAACATTTTTTTGGCAAACAAATACCCCCTTAAATATTAGTTATGTCTACCTTTTCTATGGGAGACAAAAGTGATAGCTACCAAGACTATCAATTTATATCAATTTATAACCGATTCAACAAAACTACTTGCAATATAAGGCAACACCGGGTCAAGCCCTTGGATCACTCTAATTATGCAATCAAATCAAGAGATTAACAAATAGGGGGAAAGGGTTTTGCAAAACTGATTGGCTGAAAGTAAATAATCCATCCTTGATTACTATGGACTCATTTAATCATTAATCGAATTCTTGGTCTTATAGGTGATCCATGGATCCTCTACTGGATAAGCATCTAGAATTTGACCAATCACGGTTAGACAAATTAAGCATCAATATAAACCTGAATTAACCTAAAAACCAAAATTCAACCAAGCTAAACAATTTTTCAAACACCTTTGATGTCTTGTTTAATCTCTAGAATCCTCTTTTAACATATGGTAAATAAGCAGTTAACATATGAACAAATAGAAAGAGAGAAACTTGATTAATACTTGAACATAAAACAATTAAAACAAAATCTCAACATCAAGATTGTTAATCCCTAGCATTGATTAAAAGTTCTAGCCCTCCATGAAAAAGAGGGAAAAAATGCATAAAATCAAAGAAAACATGGAGAGAAAAACTAAGCAAGAGAAAGAATGAAAATGACTAATCAGCCTCTTCCCTTCTGCTACTGTCCCACCTTATACTTGTCTTTTAAAAATATATAATCTAAGTCTGCTCCTAGGTTAGAGTTAATCCCTTAAATCCAGGGATTTACTATAATGATCTCTATCCTATCAACCTTTTTGACATTCACATAAATTCAGTGTCTTTTTGATAAACACAATTTTTATACATTAGTTAACCCTCATATTTAGTCTCGTAAACCTTTTATGTGCTTAATTGATTAGGCTTGGCCACATTTTATAAGTTTGGGTTCCAATTGGGCTTAACTGTATTTTTCAGCATTATTGGGAATTTTACACTGCTTATGTATTTCGAGTATAACTTGGGTTCTAGACATATGATAATCATAAATTTTACCTTGTAGGAATCTAGGAGAAATCTCTACAACTTTGATGCAGAGCTCCAAGGCCGAATTGGATGTCTAGCAGGCCATATTAAAACCTGGAAGTTAGAACAAAGATGCTGTCGCTGGAACCTAGACAGTATGTAGAGGTTGGGCCATAAATTGGGCTGTAGGTGTCATATGGAGCTGAAACCGGTGCCATTGGACAGCTGATACATAAAATTTCAATTCTTATGAAGATCACTTATCCGAAAGGTAGCGTTCTGAGGTGTTCACGCCCCTTGAATCCAGCTGAAGAGTCCAGAGAGCTGTTAAGAGTAAATTAGGCCTAACTCTCTCATCCTGAGCCCGATTAAGGCAAACTAGGTGTCCAATTAAAGCCAAGAGTATCACTTCATCACCTATATTTCAATAACATAGCCATTGACATTATTCTCTCTCTTATACTTAGAGTTCCTTCATTTTTATTATGCACGATCTAGGAAGGAAAGGCAGTGAGCGTAGTAACCAACCTTAGCTGAAAAAGATTGTTACTTGATGTATGCAACCCATCGAGATTACTCCAAGCTGAAGAGGACATATTACCAGTGGGATAGAAACCCCCTAATTGGAGGATCTTCAAAGGATGATTTCTACTTGCTGGATCAAGTGAAATACTACCATATATTTTTCTTGATAATTTAAAATGTCTAACTATGAAATGAGAATTGTGAAATATTCTTTGATTATACTTTTACATTAAAGAGAGATCTAATTTTTGGAGAATTATGGAGTACTGATTTTGATATTAGAATGACATGATCAGATTTTATAAGGTTTCCTTTTCTTGTATAAAATTCATTTCACTACACTTATATTGAGGCATATCATGAAAATAGGTTGTTAAGACAGTACTGAGGATTTAGTGAACATGTTGTATACATGCATTGATCATGCTGTTATTTAGGTTTGATTTACTCATTAAGCTATTTAAAGCTCATCCCTTTTGAGGTTTTTATGTTCTACAGGATTAAACAAGCATATAGGGGAAGGTCGATATAACTCCAAGAGCTATAATAGGTTAGGCTTGTGGGGTTGAGTTGTAATTGTAAAATGCATTATTTGTAATTGGAAAAAAGCATAAGCTTGTATTATCCAAACAGTTATGTATAGGGGTATGCCCGATTCAGTTAGGTTTGATTATGAACCTAACTGTTAACCTAACCATGCAAAGCTTAATGGTTCGATTCAGATAACATACAAAAATGGTGGGTTAACTGAACCTAACCTAACCGTTACATAACGGTTTGGTTAACCGATGTTCCAAGATATAATATATAAAATATTAAAAATAAGTATTACTGAAGAGCAGATGATTTATATCCATATGTAATTATGTCAAATACAAAATATAATATATAAAATATTAAAAATAAGTATTAACATATGTATATATATATTCGATTCAATTTGGTTTGATTAAACCGACGTTTGGAAAACTCAAATCGCCAACTGAACCGTTCTTAAGTGCAGAGTGGTCAGTTTTTAACTGAACTAAACTGTTTGTGCCTGGTTTGGTTAAATTTGTTATTGGGTCGGTTCGAGCCGGGGCGGTTTGGCATTTAAAACTGCCTGCCTGCACACCCTTAGATATGTAGATAAGATAATTTCTCCATATGAAATGAATCTTACTATTTGTTATTTAAGGAACTGGTTATGTATCAGATAGCATATTAGGCGAGTTAGAGTTAGGGGACTAACAAGTCCACAGTTCTTATGTCAGTAACGGCCCAAGAGTTAGGTCGTGACATGTTGTTATCTCTACTAGAGCTATCAAAATTAGCTGGGTCCATCGAGTTAGCCTGCCCAACTAGTTTAATAGGGCAAGTTAGATCTTCATATTTCAGCTTGCCATTCTGGTAGGGAGGATTAGGTTGGGAAGCGAGCTAGTCCTTCTCTCTTCTTTTTTTTACACACACTCACTTTGCCACTAATAGGCTGACACATCACGCATGGCCTGGATATGGGAAAAATGCTTAAATGAAAATGACATTTGTCAGGATTTGAACCCAACTCCCCTTACTTGTAAATTCAACATTATACCAATAAGCTATAGCTTTAACTTAGTATTATTTGTTAATGAATAAATATTTATATGATAGTTATGTTTTAGGTGGGCTAGCCACCAGTTTGCCAGCTTACCATAGGACGAGGTGGGTTAGGTGTCTTCCAACCCATCACTTTAGTGGGTCAAGACAGTCCGTTTTGATAACTTTAACTTTTTTCTCTACATAACACCCAATGCCTAAATTACTTGAGATAACACCAAGAATTCCCAGAGATATGTGATCGAGAGATAGATATTAAGATATATGTGATTCATAATAGATAAAAGTTGCATTTCTCACATTAAATCAGTAGCAATTCTTACCCTAGTAGAACCAAGGGGATTCAATAGATATACATATTTTCTGGTATGATTTTTTCCTTTTTATTGAAATTTCACAATGCCCAGTCGATCGGCCCATATATTTTAGTCGACCGAAGGGGTTGAAATTGGCCCACTGCATGATTTAATTTTTGTAAAGGCTGCATCACACATCAATGGACTCTTCCACATTCAAGAACACCCAAAATATTTTTCATTCACGTTGTTGATTGCCAAGAGTGATCAAAATCTCTGTCGGCTTGTGCGGTTAGCTAGTAGATCCTGGGTGACCATAAGGTCTCCGTAGGCCAATTGACTATCAAGTCTTATTTTATTTAGTTATCTATTTTGTTTTAGCATATTGTTAATAACTATGAGTTATCTCAAGGTCACTGTAAGCTCATACACTGGCAAGTTTAGTCTTTCAAAAAGTTAAAATGTTCTATTAATATTGTTATTTCAAATATCAAACAAGTTTTTTAAATTGTTTAAATGTTATTTCTCAAAAAACTTTTAAAAAAATCAAATGAGAAAAAATGGTGAGAGAGAACGCAAGTGATCATGGTTTTCTCAAATTAAAATCAATCAACCAACAAGCATTTGATTTGTGGATTTTCTTTAAGCCACTTATTTTCTTTCATTCTTTGCAAAAAGTTAAAACTCAATTAACCCACAATGACTTTTTCTCTCAAATTATGTGAACTTTAATCTCTATCACAAAATACATGAGCCCTAGGCTCTTATCCTAAACCAAGTATGACCAATAAACTTTTTCAATTCCCTCCCCCCCCCCCCCCCTTTATGGAGTAAAGTTCAAACATTTTTATTTAATCTTTAACACATGATTGAAAGAATAACATAATGTAATTATGACAGAATGTTTGCACAACTAACTCGTAATTATTCTTTGAACATAAAATATTTTTCTTTAAATTTCTTCCTCTAAAATAATTAAATTTTAAGTAGCAACTATTTTAAGGTTGAGAGAGAAAAAGAAAACGAATGACTTTTTGAAAATTTTTCATGTTTTCGAAAATCCGGTTGTCATAGTGCTCCAAGTTGAAACAGAAGACAACTCAAGTATTTGTGATAATGTGAAGGTGCTAGACGCTCAAATCAATGCCCATCAGGACTTCAATATTTCTGTCCATCTTCAGATTCCCAGGGTGGACTATCCCAGAGGTATGATGAGCGAACGAAGCCGTGAAGCTTTGGATTTTGAAAAAAAAAAAAAAAGACAAGCAGTGTGTTCTAGTCTTGTTGCTAGTCGACCAAGAAAATTCACAGTAGATTGTGGATTAAAAAAGCCATAACGTACCCAACTGGGTAAGTTGAGGCGAAAGAATTACTAAAATATACCAAGAAAATAGAATTATCTAAGCAACCAAACACAGTAAAGATGATAGTAAAAGTAAAAGATATATCTATCTATGGTAGTTTGCCGAAGCAATTAGAAAAATAAAACATACGTTTCTATTCCTTTTGACAATTTTTTAACTCCATAAAAAAATTTAACGAAATAGTTGCTACAGAAAGACTAAAGGTTCTATATATCAGAGGCACTAAAAGAATGGCAGCATCGTTTACATTGAAGTCACCACTTATTCAACCGTATAATGCACGCCATGGCTCCTTGCTCTCCCTTGATGTCTTTGTCGGATTCCAGGTTACTCTGTCTTTTGAAAAATGCAAACCTGTAGTGCTAGCCAAAATCTCGCCTATTGTGTGAATTATCTGGCAGAGACCACCAAGGATTAGATATTAAACATATACCCGTTGGTTATAGAAGAAAAAGGGATGATTTTTTTTTTTTTCGTTCTTGCACATAATAAAAATAAAAATAAAAAACCAAACCGATTCAACAATTACCCTGTTCATTTTAAAGGATAATTGCTATACAGTATGTTTACCTCATTGAGCTACCAGTCTCCACACCATGGAAAATTTTTCATGGAAAATTACTGTCATGAAATCCACTAAAAAACGGGTAAGAGAAATCAATACCTCAAACTCTTCAGTAAATTTATTTTGTGAATATTGACCAGTTTGTCCAATTAAAAAACAGGTCGGTAGCTTCAACACACGAACAAAGTGAAGAAAACAGGCTAATGTTTCATGCTGAATCTGCAATGACGATGATGGTTTCTCAGTTCTGGAGAGGAAGGCCTCGGTAATTTCTGTTTCTTGACCTATCTGTAAACCATAAACTAATGCTTTGCTTTTGTCTGATCTTAGAGACTTGCTTTCCCTTTTAATCTGGGATAATCCCACAATAACTGGTACCTGTAGTGTTGGTATCAGGAATGACTTATCTCCTGCTATTTTACTAAGTACCTCATTAACAGCGCATGCGAGTACTGGTGGTTCATAATGTTGCATAACCACCACTGACACCTGGATATGAGAAGTTTATCAGAATCTGATATTATATCTGGAAGGATGATTAAATTGTAAGGATATAAGAAACTAGAGGCACAAACAGTCAGTTAAAGAGAGAGATAAGAATGAGATTACTGACCCAAAATGTTCAGGTTCCCTTAGTGTCTATTTATGATTAAAACTTAGCTTAAGTACAAGGGTAATACAACTAATACAAGTCCAGCCTACTAGTTGTGAAACACTTTTTACCCTAGCCATCATACTTCTAACAACGAGTAACAGTATAGCAATAGCGCATTGGAGTCTTAATTATTTTGCGTCTTGCCACTATGTGACAAAGTCTATGATCACTTAGTTACTTGCATAACCTAAACAATTCCTCTTGATGTTTCTTGAAGGTACAAGCTCTAACTCCATGATAACATAAGCTGATTAAGACGTTAATGAGGAATGGGATAGGAATTGAAGTAGCACAGGGAAGGAAACAACAAACTCAACTGGTTTGTAAACTTGAAAAAGCAAGATTTCATAAGGAAATCTGGAAATCCATCCAGAATACTGTTCAATGAACAGTAGGCAGTCAAACATCAGACTGAGAATTGGAAAATGATAACTTGATATCCAATCAACGGACAATTAAATATGTTTCAACAAACATCCCTAGGAGACAATTACAGAATTAACCCTAGAGTACACAGATTTTACCAAATAAGGTAAAAAAAACAATACCTATTACACACTAACTTCTAACATCAAACTAATAATACAACACACACGGTAACATCATAAATTACTAGCAAACAGTAAATAATAGAATAAAACCAGCAACTCTCATTCCTTAGGCTTCTTGAGATGAGATGAGGCAATGCGTTCTACATCAGTCCCCCTTTCTTGAGAAAACTCACCCTTGAGTTGATACCTAGTGAAGACGTCCTCCATGATCATAATAAGCAAATAAATCAGCCACATTAAATATGTTGGAGTTCTCAAACTCTTTAGGCAAGTCTACCACATAAGCACAAGAGTTAACCTTCTTAAAAACTCTGTAAGGACCTCGCTTTCTTGGTTGTGACTTGTTGCAAGTACTAGCGGGAAATCTG
Source organism: Ceratonia siliqua (assembly GCA_034509205.1). NCBI lineage: Eukaryota > Viridiplantae > Streptophyta > Magnoliopsida > Fabales > Fabaceae > Ceratonia > Ceratonia siliqua. The sequence goes on from JASKGM010051946.1 coordinate 15,828, forward strand.
TCCTTTAACAACACCATTACAAAATCCTCTTTGCCGAATTTCTTGCGCCTCTTATGTTGACCAACAGATGTCTTGTACCTAGCATAGGGATCTTCTAACTTCTTGCTAGCTTTCTTATGAACAGTCTGCACACTTACAAGAGGATGTTTGACTGCCTTCTTAGGTGTTTGTTCTGAGTGCATGACAGTTAGAAATTGACTTTCCTTTCACTCTAGAAGCTTTGGGACTATGACATGTATTTTTGGATGGCTTCATGACTACATTATGTCCCCTACATCGAAATACACACACATGGTCTCTTCCTTTGTATGTAATGCCCACATCGTATTACCACGGACTCCCTAACAACACGTGTGGCATCCATATAAATCACACTACATGTCACCACATCTGAATAATGTTTCCTAATGGAAATGGAAACTTTACAAACCCTTTTCACCCTCACGCGGTTCCTTCTTCACCCAACAAATCAGGTATGGTGATAAATGTGGTTCAATAGGTAAATTTAAGTGTCAACTAACTTTTTGGATATAAAATTATCACAACTTCCATTATCTACAACTACATTGCATACCTTTTCCCCAATACAGCACAAGTACTGAAAGATATTATATTTTTGAGAAGTTTTTCCTCAAGTTTGGGAACATTGAACCCACTGCATAGTTAAGTTGACTCGTTCATCTTCATAATCATCTTCTCCAGCAACTTCATATTTTCAACTTCATATTCTAATTGTCTTCCCTTTTCTTCATCCTCCTCTTCTCCTTCATGCTCCACCAAATTGATAGGAGGGACATTCATTGGATTTATGCCTTGATTGCCTACATCTATAAACATTTAACTCAGTTGATTTGGCATGGGGGTCGAAGCCCTTGGAAGCACCTTCATGAAATGGCTTACTAACTTGTTTCCCTTTACCATTTCCCCAATCATTAACTCCCCTAGAAACATCTGTAATTTTAGGAGAAGGATCAAAGGCACGAAACTCTGGTGCCTTACCCTTGTCAGTACTAGAACTACTCTCATTCCACCTTCATCTAGAGTATGTTTTCATATTTCTCATATGTTCCATCCATTCACCTTTCAAAGCCATATTACAAGCATCATTTACTTTCAATAGAGTTTGGAGACCAATCTTTTCCTGAATTTCTTCTCTCAGCCCTTCTATATATCTTGCCACTTTCTGAGACTCATTTTCATTCAAATAGTTCAGCAGAGACAGTCTATTAAATTTAGCAATATAATCCATTACAAACTTATTACCTTGATAACACTGGTACAATCGAAATAAATGCTGCTGACAATCAGGAGGCAAAAATCTTCCCATTAATTTCTGTTTCATTTTCCTCCAACTCCTGATGGGGGCTTTTCCCTGTCTCATTCTGTCTTCCTACAATTGATCCCATCAAATAGCAGCTCCACTTTTAAATTTAAAGGCTACCCACTTCACCATTTTTCTTTCTAGTACCTCCATAACCTCAAAGAACCTTTCCACTTCAGATATCCAGTCTAGGAACTCTTCAATATGGAGATTGCCATTAAAGGAAGGCAAGTCAGCTTTTATTCTGTAGTCTTCAGGTCCTCTCTGATATGGCTAGCACCTATTGTTCTGTCTATTATACTGCCCATGATGAAATAAAATTTCCGACTCAGAATATAAAGTTTCTTCAATGGTGCATTTCGAGCATGGGTACCAAGATTCTCCCCTCTCCAAGTTTGCCCAAAGCCTTCAAATGGATATATTTCATCTATATGGTAATTTGCAGCTCTCTGACTCCTTGTCTCGTATTTTCGGCCACTGCATTGTGAGGCTCTCCTACTTGTGCATGCACAATACCTCCTCTCTACTCGCCATTTATGGTAGCTTCGTTACGGGCACCTCTCACGCCCAACTCTGCAAGCATGGCGCTCAACTCAGCCACTTGGTGACGTTGTTCAGTCACGGTGTCCTCCATCGCACGCCTCTGTGAGTCAATGGCAGCCCATATAGCTGCTTCTCCACGAGTAGCTTCATTAGAGTGGTTTCTCGTTTCTCCACCAGTTGTTGCCTGGAAAAGCCATGCTCTTATACCACCTGGAGTAGCACAGGGAAGGAAACAACAAACCCAACTGGTTTGTGGACTTGCAAAGGCAAGATTTCATAAGGAAATTTGGAAATCCATCCAGAAATATTGTTCAATGAACAGTATGCAATCGAACATCAGACTAAGAATTGGAAAATGATAACTTGATATCTAATAATTCCATCGGACAATTACATATAAGTTTTAACAAATATCCCTAGGAGACAATTACAGAATTACCCCTAGAGTACACAGATTTTACCAAATAAGGAAAATACAAAATTACCTATTACACACTAACTTCTAACATCAAACTAATAATACAACACACGGTAACACCATAAATTACTAGCAAACAGAGTAAATAACAGAATAAAACCAGCAACTCTCATTCCTTAGGCTTCTTGAGATGAGATGAGGCAATGCGTTCTACATCAGGAATATTGGGAATATCAGGATTAATGAGCAATATATTTATATGGATAATTATTAGTAAATTAGGGATTATCAGTAATTTAGGATATTGTAGTCATCTAGTTGGGTTTCCGTATTTAAAGATTGCCTTGTACTTTGATTTAACGTACTAGAATTATATTTGAGAGATTTAGCGTCCATTCTTTTTCTCTCCTCCAAATCTCTTCCTCTATCCTTTACTATCCTGTTGGTCCTGTATCTGAAACGCTCCTGCTTAGAACCATAATAGCATAACAGCAAGCAGTAAACAATGCTTATGCTTTAAGTAGCACTGAAGCTGATCAACTCTGATGCATCCAAGGAGAAAACGTTTTGCTACAGGAACTTATCATAAGATCACATTACGCCAGGCTACTGACATTGAGCCACTAGTACTCAAAGATATCTCAATGTTTTTTTATCTGATTGGTGGTGGTGGAAAAGGCCTAGAGCCCTAGACAATTTCTTTGGATGTTATCTCCATGATCTATATACTTTAGCCTCCTTTTGTCTCCAAGCTGCACAAATTGATGGTGACCCGAAATCAATAAAGAGGGGGAAAAAAATTGGGATGTATCTTAGGCAAGAAATAAAGGCATGCTAGCTAATGAGTCCAGCAATTTGCCATTGAAAGGAATAGTTTTTGGATCAGAGGTTAATGTCTAGTTTGGAAAATAGAGGCAGTCAGATGTCTCTAGAAGTTTGATATACTAATAGATTAAGGTTCTCTTTGGCCGTGCTGCAAAATATCTGTTTTTCGAGAATTGCTTCTTACTTTCTTTTTAAGAGTTGTGACAAAGTAGCAATTTAATGTTTAGCCAAATCTTCCAACAAGCACGTTTAGCATTATTATTAATGTTTGGGATAATGTTTGTAACTTTTTATTCGAGTGTATTTTTGTCAAACTTATTAATTTCTGCTTCTAATTATGCTTTACAGGAGAAACTCCAATTCCTTGCTTCTTTCTTGCACTAAACAAAAAATCTACCGCTATTTAAAAGTATTTTTTCACAAGAGAAAAAGCATTTCATGTGCCAGCTAAACACTTAAAAATTAAATAAAAAGTGCTTTTTTCTCTTCTGCAACACAACCAAACAGGCACATCATTATAGAAGACAATCTAGGATCCAATAGGAAGAAACTCTGGGATTTCCCAAGACACAGAAAATTTGTAAAATACTATTCATAACTGGAAATATGTGTTGCACCTCAATTTACACATGCATGGCAGGCCCTTTCTAGGTATCTTGACTGGCAGATAATCTTCTAAAACTTTCCTAACCCTAATAGTACCCCAAGAGGATTGTAATTCTACCATAGTGATCTTAAATCTCTAAAAATAATCACCACAAAAATTACATCAAAATCATCAAAATAATGCATGCCTCCTTGGGGGGGGGGGGGGGGGGG
>JASKGM010051957.1:0-17657 GCA_034509205.1 Ceratonia siliqua
ATGTTTCGTTTCGGTGAATATGGAAACCGACATTTTTCGATCGTTTCGTACGAAACGAAACGAAATTTTTTTCCTTGGTTACTGGCAATGAAGAGCCCCAACCATAAATTTGGATTTTATAATCAAATGATTCAAATTATGCAGGTATTCTGATATGATACTATATGGAGTTCTTTTTGTATTTTGTCTTGCTTATAAGGAAAAATTTGTCTCTCTCATATCAGAATTCATCTAAGAATTAGTAATTGTTATAAGTTTCTGTTAGTTTACTGCACGTATGTCCTATGAATGACTATATATTTGAACCACAAACCCTTCCATCTTGTTTTTTCAAAGAAGGAATGTGAGAAAGAAAGCAAATGGTTTTCATAGCCAAAAGAAAGTACAGAAAAAGAATTGACTTCAAATTTTCAATTTGGTACTACATCTTCTTAATATGGTAAAATTTTACCAAGGATGTTACTAAGAACTCTGATTGCCAATCAATACGGCTGTCCCGTGTTAATTATTTACATTTAATTTACAATTCCTTCTTCCTTTGATTTACAGGAGAATCTTAAATATTTGAATTGGAAGGATCAATGTCCAAAATTTCTTGATTGATGGAACAATTCTTCAATGTGTGGTTGCAACCGGTGCTTATGTTTATAAACCTCCCAGGAATCCTGAATCATGTGAGGAACAAAATGTTAGTGATGATGCAATATCTCATGCTACAGAGGGTGATACGCATCCTGATCAACATCCCTTGGATGACATTAACCTAACACCTCGTGTCTCAAACAACATGCAGAGAAAGAGGAAGAAAGGTAGGCAAGGAGATAGAAGAATTAAGGCAGCCCAGAGAATACAAGTATCCCTTGATCGACTAATTGATAGCATCAATGAAGCATCAACAGCTCCTATTCCACCAAGACCAGCTGATCCTTATAGTGTGGCTAGGTGTATTAAATTGCTAAAAGATGTTCCAGAGTTAGAGCAAAGAAGCCCTCTATGGTTGTTGGCTATTCGCATCATGCGAGACAAATGCAATAGAGAGACTTTTGTTACATTGATGGAAGATGATCCTGACTCGGTTATTGTTTGGTTGAACACATTTACTATGGAAGATGCGAGAAAGATGTTGTGATATCGTTTTGTTATCTTGTTTTTCTTATGTATTGTAATGGATTTTTTTATGTTGAACATGATACTTTAATTCAGGGTTTATGTTTTATGTTGAACATGATTTTCATTTGTGGATTAATCAAATGCATTTGTTATGTTTTATATTGATTATTGATCATTGATAGAACTTATGTAGGGTTGAACAACGGTTTGGGTATAATCGAAAAACCGCTTGAACCAACTCAAATCGTAATAAAAATTGAACCAAACCGAGGTGGAGGTGGGTTGGTTTGATCCAAAAATATGCAAACCGAAGGAGAGTGTTTCGGTCAGTGGTTTGGTGGTTTGAAAACCCTTGTAAACCGAATTAAACCATTCATAATACCTTTTAAGTTCTAAGTTTTAGGCTTTATTAGTTTATTCTTTATTACTTCATGTTTACATGGGTATTATTAAGTAATAGTTTTTCACTTTCTCTTATCAATTTTTTTCTTGCATTATAATTGCAAGTTGTAACATAGCTCCTATCCATTTCTATATATTTATTGCTTTATTATTTTGCTTTGCACGAAAAAAGTACCCCTATATGCATATTTGGTTGAATTCAAAACAACATGCATAATAATATAATATATAATATTGTTTGATGCATGAAAACTGTGAAACCGAGCCAAACCAACCTAAATGTGTTTGGGTTGGTTTGGTATGGTTGTAAGTTCAAAAATACACAAAAACGAACCAACCCAAACTATTTTTCCTCATTGGTGTGGTTGGCAGTTTGGTGCAAAGCCTCACCAAACCACACAATGTTCAATCCTAAACTTATGTTTATTTGTACAGGATATCAGATTATCCAAACTCAAAAATGAATACTATGAATATCATTATTGTCGTAGGAATGAAAATATGAATCGATATTTAATAAGTTCAACTATCATCATTCAAGTTTAAAATGTATCATCGAAAGAACATTTAGAGTTTGTAAATCTAGATGGAAGATATTGCAAAGGATGACAAGTTATAAGATCAAATGTGTTTTTTATGCTACTCATGGATAATAGTTTTATATTCATTTTCTTTATTTATTTTTATTTTAAGAAAATTTAAAAAAATTTAAAACAATTGAAAAAAATAAAAAAATTTCATAACACAAGTATTTAAAAATAAATCAAATAAAAAGTAAAAAATAAAAAATAAAAAAAAAGTAAAAAAATTCTTTTAATTTTGTAATATTCTTTTAAAATAAAAATTATAAATAAATAAAAAACTACTAATAAAATATTGCTACTCTATAAATAACATAAAAAACCCTAAAATCAAAACACAATTTACTTTCATATGGTCATATTTTACTTTTTACATCTACAAATGAATATTGATATATAGCTTCTTCAATCCTTTGAAGGGACAAATAAATGTAAAGGGATAATTGATAACTTACAAGAGCAAAATGATGACATATCAATGTGAATAGAGACATGTCACTAAATAATATGTTATTTCATAGAATGAATTATAAATTTCATTAGAGATATATTAGCTTAATCTTGACAGCATTGTATAGTGTATCATATGCTTATGAGAACAAGCATTATTGCATTTTTTTTTTAATATATGTACGTCATATATAATTTATTTTTTAAAGTTGATAATTATTTTTTAAGTAGTAAGTTATAGACCATTTATTGTAGTTATCAAACATTAATTAACTAGCAAGTATTTTAAATTCATAAATATGTTTAATTAAAAATAAATTTTTTAATATTATTATAATTATTTATTGATTGCATTCCAAAATTTATTTATTTTATAAATCATTATCATCCTAAAACCTAATTATTATTACTTAAAAATTTAAATTTTCATAATATTATATTTCTAAATTTTATATAAATTTTTTTTATTCAAATACTATATAAAAACGTTATTTTACATATTTATTTTAATAATTTTATTAGTTAAATTATTTTTTATAATTTTATATTATTTTTAATTTAAAAATATTTCTTAATTATTACATAAAAAACAATAAAATACTTTTTTTGTTCTTTTCATCACCAATTTCCCTTATTTTTAAAAGGACATCCGCGTCCAGGGAGAAGAAGAGGCTCCTCTCTTTGTCCAGTGCTTCGGAAGAAGCAGCTCACCGTTCAGCTCCTCTGAGGCGGCTCTGGCGTCCACTACCGGTGAGTTCCATGGTTTCTAATTTTAACTTTTATCATTTGGAGAAGCATGTTTTGGGATTTGAATGGGAGGTACGATCTGGTGCCTTCACCGCTCGAACCAGCCGCTTTAGTTTCAGGCAGCAAGGTTCCAGCCTTTGTGTATGTGTGGCAGCATTGTAATTTCATCAATTAATGAATCTTGCTCAGTCTAACTAGGATATAGATGCTAAGGGTTTCTGCCAATCCTTTGTCTATTCAAAATTCAGCCTTGCTGTATTCTTCAACTAATGCTGAAGAAAAAGGGCTTTTCAGTTAATAACAATTTTCTTGCAAATTGTTTGGTTAAAAGCTTTTACTTTAGGTTATGAACATGTTGTTTGTGATGTTATTTCTGTAATATGATACTCATGCATGGATTATTTGTCAAGCATGATGTAGTAGCTACGTTGTGTTTTGAAAATTTGGGAGGAAAATTTGATTGGAGAAGTAATTAGGAATTAGCTCATGGAAATTGGAAAGGATTGAAAGGAAACTGATGGGGACGAAGGACCTTTTCTTTTACCGTTCCAAAATAGGTAAAACAAGAGAATATTAAGGTGATGTTATTGTTACGTGTTTTCTGTTTGGTACATGGCGGCACTAAAGATTGAACTTGACCTTTGCAAATTACCCTAAACCCAAATCCCTCGTCACTAGACCACGCATAGTGGCTTGCTATTGTAAAATGTTAAATATGTATTACGGAGAATGCATTATTGTTTATTGTTATTGAGTACTTATGTGTGAATATGGGATGTTGTTTTACACACTTTGCGGAAAAATTAATTGTTGAAATGAGAGAGATCATATTTCTGAGTTACGTGAAATCACGCTTAATAAAATCAGGTTTCTTTACTCATGCTTTAAAAGTGGGTAACATAATTTTAAATATAGATTGTATATTTCATGTTACAATCACTGGGGTTGTGAGGATAGAGGGGGATGGAGCTGAAATCAGCTCAGCTTCACGTTGCATAGTTTCATTGAAATATGCAAGCCCATTGCATGATGTCGGCACATAGCCGCCAGTTTTAAAACAAATCACCCTTGATGAGAGTCTATTTAAAACAAAAGTTGAAAGTAAGGTGGAATGTCCCCTGTTCATCCTTTGGAGAAAGTAGGATTTTAGACTCCAAGCAAGGTGTAATATATATGTTAGACACAGCAGAGGAGATGAATTCAGACTTTAGTTCATTTATGTAAATGTATATGAATGTTTAACCAAGTTTATATTCAGTGTTCTTCCCTTCGTAAATTCATATAATCAATGTTGCAGGGATAGAGACATAGAGTCATGGCAATGAACCGTGCCAGGTTGTTAAGAGGCATCCTTATTACCAAGGAGGCTGTTGGAGTTGCATGCCAACGGGCTTTTGCTACTGGCAAGGCCAAGAAAGGATCTAAAGGGGCTGGGGCAGCTGATGCGCCAAAAGCATCAATACTTAGCAAAGAGGTCAAGTCAACTACTGTGGTTGGTGCCAACATCCTCAAGGATGGAGCGGATGCAAAGATACTCCCTGATTCTGAATACCCTGATTGGCTGTGGCACCTGCTAGATAAGCGCCCAGCATTAAGTGAATTAAGAAGGAAGAGTATTGAAACACTCCCTTATGATGATCTAAAACGCTTTGTTAAGCTGGACAACCGAACAAGAATTAAAGAAAATAACTCTGTCAAGGCCAAGAACTGATTTTAAAAAGGAAAACAGAAAAAAAAAGGGGTAAGACATATTATTTCTTTCTTTAAGTATTATGCATTTTTCTTCTTGGATTTTTTTTCAGTGATGTAATTGCATTTTTGGAGATCGTTAGTTGGGAAAAACACTTTATTTAGCATTCTCTGTAGCTTCATTTCTATTCTCGATATCACTTTTCTCTGAAATGTTTTAGAAGATTACAGTGTATAAGCTTTGATGATTGAAAGATCTGTTGAAATCAGCATAATGCAGAAACTAATTGTCCTTCACTTTATAATGACTCGTGAGATTTGTATCTGACACCTGAGCTTCTCCTTTTCTTTCTCGGTAGTAGATTAACAGTTGCAGTAGCCATTGTCGTTTATTATTGTTGGCCCCCACCAATTCAGTACTAGGGCTAGATTCTAGATTACAATTATACATACAGGGTAATATCAGGATTAAAATTATTGATGAACATCTATCTTTGACTTTGTGATCAGACCATCTGTTCATGAAGGCTTTTATATCATAATGGGTGTGATATAGACATATTGCCTAGGGATCATGGTCTTGTGGTCCTTATATCTTATATCAAGGGTGGCCTGTGGAGCATAGGTGTATTATACTGTAGCATAGTGAGGCTCATAGAAGACTGGAGTTTGACATCTCACGCAAATCTTAACAGTTGAACACCGAGATGGACAGATATATCAGTTGGAAATCAAAGGGTTTTTTACTTTTAAATATAACCTTTTGAGTGTTGGACTTGATACTTGTTATGATAGCTAAGACAGCTCATCAAATATAAATGTAATCTTCCTGCCCGCACTTTCTGCAAGGATAATAGCTCATTCCTCCATACTAGAAAGGGCTAGTATTAAGCCCACTAAACTCGTTTAGTTTCAGTTCTGAGTTATATGGTGCATAGGTTTGAGAGAGACTGGCTTTCGGCTAAGCTTGGAGACCACAGCATATGAGGATCGTCCTTTGTGTTCAGGGCAGAGTAGAACTCAAGGTGTAGCCTTCCTAGACCTTTGCCTCTTTACCGAAATGGTCTACGTGAGAGAGAACAAAAATAAGGAAAAATTCTTCACCAATCAGAGAGAATAATTATTAAGGCTATAACGCCCAAAATGCTATAGGATGAGGCTTATTAGAGACCTCGCCATTGATGCTTTTGTTTTGCTCAAGAATGTTTTAATTAACACGGATAAGATTCCACCTAATTATGGAAACCCAGAACTGGATTAAATGTTCTCAAAGAGCCAATTCTCTTCTGGGACCGGGTTGAAAAAGGACTTGTTATTTTTTAATCGTAGTCATTTATTTATATTTGAATGGTCACGATATTTATATGTAATCGAACAAAAATAATTATATGTAATTAAATAATAATTGTTTAAAAACAAATAAATAGTTGTCAAAAATGATTGAAAAAAAAAGAACTAGACTTATTTCCTTATCTAAATGCTTTAATTTATTGGAAGTTACACCTGGTCATGACATTATATGCAAAGGAATAATTTTCCAATAGAATAAACTGAAGTTGACTCATATTCTACGTTCATCAGTCCGTTTTCTTCTCTTTATCGACCAGATAAAGCTAAGCTAATTGGAGCTCCAATTTGATAGTTTTGTTTAGTTTGTCAGTTTAAGCTTGCAGGTCCCTCGATAGACTGATTCAAATACGGAAATTGATGATAAATTCTTAAAAATTCTTATTTAGACTTGACTTATACAAATTAAAAAATATATAAGTAAGTCAAAAATAAAATTCATTAGAACATATTAAGATTCATCTTTAACATGTATATTTATTTTTTTATAATTAATTTGATCTATATATTTTTTACAAATTAGATTTATTTAATAAATTTTCTAAATTCTTTAAGTAATAAAAATAAATAACAGCTAATTGATTGTACAAGTGTGCCAAGATTGAAAATGCAAATCTTCAGCTCCTCCCCCAAGAAACTTTTTCCTACAACAAAGATAAACTTGTTGAAGGGAATTATGGTATTTTCTTCTCACTTTATCTACACCGCCTCTTACACTTATTCTATTATCGATTTAATATAAAATAATAAATAATGTAAGTAACTTTTTTGTAATAAAATATCATATATAAAAGGAAATGTAAAAATAATATAAAATTAATAATGTGAAAATACCATTATTCAGTTTAAGCCAAGCAAACCATATGGTTCAGGGTGGCTTACTTATGTAACTTCGAATTTTGCAATTTACCAACTGAGTGCCGATGTAATATTTGTTTTAATTTTGTGTCTTGTCCAGTTTTAATGTTTTTAGTAAAAGTTTGAGGTCAAATGAGGAGTAAGATCGAGGGTAAGTTGGTTATTGAAAGTACAATGACAGAAATCAAAGGAATTTTGTAACAATTAAAATTCAACCAGAGAAAATGAATGGATGGGAAGAAGAAAACTGAAGTGCTAATCACAGAACCTTATCCAGTGCGTATATCAAGATTTGGTTCTTTTCTCTTTTCTTCTTTTTTTTTTTTTCGTTTTCTTACCCTGACCTATCCATTTGTAGCAGTACTACTTCGTTTAATGCAAAGCATTTGGATTTGTGTGTCCCAAAATTATAAGTGTTTGAAAGAGTTGAAAAGATCAGGGCAGCTAATTAAAAATAGGTTCCATAAGAGTTTGCATGCACATTGTTAAGAGGGAAGTCTATAATATTTAGCAGGTTGGCACTGATAGGAGTCACAAACAACGATGAGTTTCTTAAATTACCTTAAATTCGAGGTTTGTACAAGGGGATAATAAATGTGAACCCCAGAGACAGACACCAGATCAACTATACTCAAATGTTTATCAACGACGTTCACGGGCTGTAGAAGGAAGGACCACACTTGCATTTCCAGCTCTCAGGCTCATAGTTTGCATATTGGATGCCCAAATGGCTGTGTCTGCTGGTGCTGGGCACTTGAATGGCTTCACATGGAATGCAGCCATTACACTTGTGCTCACAGGTTGGTGGACTTGACCCTATTTTGCTGAGTCCTCTTCCATATGTTTCTTGCATGATCTTTGACGTACCTTCTGGGCTCATTAAACCCTTCAAGAGACGAGAACACGGAGAGTTTTTCAATATATTAGTCACAAGGACACCAGATAGAACCTCCAGACATACATAAAGGATGAAAAAGTCATACCTTCTTTGGTTCTGCAGTATATGGTGAAGACTGTGGAGCTACTTCTGGGCCTGTTAAAATCAGAAAGAGCAGATTTCGTATACTAGAGAGAGTGAAGCATATCAGCTAAAACAAAGATATATTTGCTGAGAAGGCTTTGCGAGGCAGACAAGGGGAAGCAATTTTAAAGTAATGCCACTTTTATATGACAGGTGTTTGAAAGTTTTAAAGGAATGTCACCCTGCTGAGTCAATTGCTAACTGGTTAACTTCAAATTATCCCCCGGACCCCCTCCCATTTTTAGTGTGGGGGAATGGACTAACAGAAAAGTTGAAGCTGAGATATGATAAACCCGTGAGGGTAAGGAAAAGTGGAGATTTAGAACGTATTAGTAGAAGTCAATCTTCGAAAGGTTGTTTAAGTAACTAACCTGGATGGAAAATGCCATGAGTTGGAGGAAAAGGTCTCCATGCAACAGAAACCCAACTCAATAGTTGCAGAGCTAGCATAAAACAACAGAATCTTCCCTTCATACTTTTTTTTCTCCAAATGCGCTAATGATGAAAGTGATGATGATGGTAGTGTGGGTTAGAGGAGGGTACAAAATTTTGAATCACTCACAATAAGAGGCCGGGTATTATTACTGGAATTTATGAGTAGGGGGAGAAAGGCTACCAAATGAGCTTCCGATTCCCAAAAAGCAGACCAGGACCTCCAAATTTCCTTGCCTTACTGTTACAATCTTTGTAATGGCTTAGAGATTTTGCTTCACAAGCAAGTGACTCTGGTTTCTTGTCACACGGTTCAAAACCCCAGCAAGTTTTGCCTTCATTTGACAACTCGCTTGGAACTCCTAAGGCTAGCCTGTTCTCTCTCTTTCCGCCTGTAACCTTCGATTGCTTACCTTTCAATACAAGCCAAATCTCTCTCTTTTCTCTCTCTCAAATCAATCTAAAAGAGGAGTACTACATATGGTGGTCCACAACTCCAAAATAACAGCATCCTTTTTGGGTCTGAAACACCTGCAAGACCCTTATTATTATCTGATACTTCATTTTTTTTTTTTAAAAAGAAATCTTTGACGCCTAGACTGCAGAGCCTTTCACTTTTCTGAAGCTTTTTTTTCTTTTTCTTTTTTTTTGGTAAAACACTTTTCTCATGCTTTCATTGCCACATAAGGAAGAAAGAAATCAATGTCAGAGTGCCAGTTATATGAACTGGAAAGAAGCATCAGCGTCTGAGTCATTCATCTCTGCAGAAAAAATTTAATGAGTTAGTTAATGGAATAAATAAGCTACTGGGTGGGGTCAACTTTCTACGGGTCGGTTGTTGGGGAACAGACAAGTCTCCTCACCAATATCCAATCTGGGCCGTTCATTTACTATCTGGATATTTTCCCACATTCAATGAATAGCAGATTCAGATTACACCATTTATGGTTCAGAGCACCTTTGATGAAAGAGTAAATAAGAAGGCGTGAGCATTTGAAGTTTGAACATATAGAGGGTTGAGTTATCTACAGGTAAAGACGCCATTTAGTACTCTCACTGTTTCTTTCTGCTAAACTTTTTTGGGCGCATTAAAAAGTGGGCATTCTTGTACTGTAATAGCAGCAGTGTGTGCGAGAATAAACGTTTAGCAGAGGAAGACAATTGATGAGCTCGGAGATGTTATAGAAAGGTTAGTCAATATCAATATGTCATGAATGCTTCATCAGACAGAGTGAAACAACAAATGCAGTTATATACAATTATCAGTAAGGTGGGTGTATAGTATTGTCTGGGAATTACTTGTAGGTATCTGTGTGATTTGAGTGAAAGGATATTTCAACGTGATGTACTGCATAGTCAAGGAAGCTTGCGTCCTCTACCTATGGGTGACCTAGAAAGTGAAAGGTAGCCTCCTAATAAACAGTTTAGGACTGCTGGCTGTAGCACAGAAGTTAAGGAAGTAAAACTGGGGGAGTAAATAGAACAAGTTTATAGGTTGACCGCGTCCATAAACGTTTGGCTATTATGGAATAGCCACTTGAAAAGAAAATCATCATTGCAGCAGTTTAAAAGTTTTAAGACAGAATAAAAACATTGCAGAGATTCAAGTTGACAAGGGATAAAGATCGTTTAAGCATATAACCATGAATTATCACGTAGAATTTTCTCCTCGTTAATGAAGATCGCTTCCCTACTTTATTGCTAGGGAAGGATTTTCTTTTTAATTCTTTTTTGGATGAGACACCGTATTGCTCTTTGGTACTTTACAAAGAATCATTATACTGAGGCACATTTATTAGACAGCAGAAGTAAATACGGTGTCTTACAATGTTATGAAATACCATACATTTGGAAGCACCAAGAATGAATTTTGAGGTGTATACAAAATCAAATTCAGGGGCAGATAAACTGGAACGAGGAAAAGAAAGAAAAGGAACTGAAGTGAAAGGGCTCCTTGAATTAGGCATGAGTGTTTCATAACAGTGTAAAAGGTACCAGAATTTACAGTTGAAATCACAGATAAGAATTTACTGAAAGCTTTTCACATACTTAACTTACCAGTCTAAATGGTACCATCCACCTTTTTTTTTGTTTTTTTTTCAAATGATGCCAAATTAAGGTGATCATGGAAAACTTGGGACATCATATATACAAGATGAAAGTAGTTTTCGATACATCAAACCTGTCTGTCACACATATGATACTAAATCGTCCCATTCTATAACCCCTAGTATAGGCCTTAAAGCCAAAACCATTTGAAGTGGCTAATAATCCTAAGATACAAATAACTAGTTCGATATGTACTACTTAAGATAATCATAGAGGTGTTAAAAGATGATGAAGTAAAAATACAGGCATGTCCTAGTCAAAACATTCATTCTGACGTACTGCAACTGCCAAGCATAATCACTTAATCTCAGCCATATTAGAAGGGAACTTCATGATGTATATTGCAGTTCTAATACAAATTCATATTAAAACCAAGAGTTCACAACAATATCTCAAGAAGAAAACTAAAAAATGAGTAAGCCCATTGTGGTTCAACCAAATGACATGTTTTTGTGTGATCTTAAGTTCTGGACTCTGGAGTTAGGAAGGAGATTCGATCTTGTTACATTCCAAATGTCAATGCCTGACTGATTCTGATGGTGAATTTTAAATAAAGTCACGAGCTCTTGAGAAAAATGTGTACTCTCTTCATAAGTTTTTCCCCCTGTGATATTATCAGAGTTTAATTAGCATATCATAGATGCTACTAGAAAGCAGCAAACCACAAGAGATACAAGGTCCCAACAGGTCATATTCTGTATTGGTGTATATGAGCAGAATAATTACAGCATCCAGGGATCGCCTATTAATAATATCACTGATGAAAGTTCTAAAAGCAAGGAGTGCTTATGGTCTATCTCTCTAATCTGATGATACAACTTATCTTCACCATTACAATTACACAATGTAGACCATACAAATGAAGAAGATGAAGCAATTCAAAAAGAACTTAAGCCTAGTTAAAACTTGGAAACAACAAAAAACAGCAGGGTGAGGCAGGGTCCTACACCATTACACGAACTTCATGCCAATATCCTGAGGACTCTGACAGCAGCCTCAGCCAATCTTTTAGTGAAACTGCAATTTTAGAACCACGGGTTTAGTGCCCTTTGCTGTCAAAGAACTGCTAACCATCCTTAACCCAGAGTCTCCAGAACACCTGCCTTTCCTTCGTATAAATTCTATTAGTGATCAGAAGGCAGCCTAGGAAATTTTCTTAGCTTATGATCACATAAAATTCTCCAATAATCATTTTACACCAAGAAAAAGGGAGTAAAGAAAACAAAAAACTTAGCATTCAAATAAATAATACAGATCATTCCCTTTCCTTATTTGAAGAAGAACAACAGAAAGCATAAAAAATTAGTTTTGATGTTTAACACCATCAAGACAAATCCTCAAAAACTTTATTACAAGTTAAAGGTAAAACCCACCTCTCACTTTGATGATGACTCATGACTGCCGGATTCTTTCTTAGGATGAATTGCCTCAACTACAGCTTCAATCTCCTCCTTCACCCGTTCAAACACATTGGGAGCTTTGACTCCATCAACATTAGTCTTCTCATCAATGTCATCACTCCTCCCGTGAGTTTCTTTGTGATGACGAGGTGATTTATCATGGTGAAATACTGCCTCAATCTCCTCCTTAGCTCGCTCAAGAATGTTTGGGGATTTGCCACCTTTTTTTTCCATAATGCAGAATTAAAAGTTGGAAATCCATTCAAACAACTTTCCATTGTCATATAATTTAAAAGGTGCTATATTCTGTATTCATTACAAGAAGCTTGAGCAAATAAATTACATCATATTCTAGTAATACATACAAGACATAAGAAACTGGGTAAACTTTTTCCCCCTAAAAAAAGAACTTTCTTTTTTACCTATAAGCGAAACACAAGTAGTGATAACTGCACAGAATTCAAAAACAAAACGGGCGACTGCCATAAATGGTTGGTTCTTAACTCTAGAAAATAATGAAGGGTATACCGTATTGAAATCAGTTTCAACAAAAATTTTTATTTCCAGCATTTATAATGACATTTGTAGAGGAAACCCATTACAAAGATGAAAATTTTAATAGATCAACGGGTAATTGATAAAAATGCAGTCACTAGATCTAATATACCCACAGATGAGATGCGCACACACTGCAACCTCCAAAAAAACAAAAATTTACACTATAAGTATAATAATATTATAAAGAAAGCATCTATAGATGAAACTCCCATGGTACCTGAAAGCGAGTCTTTTGGCTTCGGTTCCATTTCTGCCGTTGAAAGCAATGGGTGATTTTTCCTGTTTCACTAGCTTCAGAAATTCCCAAATGGAACTAGAAATTTTATTTTGGGGTCAAAACAAAATGAACTAGCCAATTGGACCAACTTGTCTTTAGGCTTCAAGAGTTGTGTGGGTTATCCAAGGCTTTGTCCATTTAAAAGCCCAAAGTTCTTGGGCCCTTTTCTCATTCAAATCCAATATGTCATCTTGACCAAAGAAAAAATGCCATAGTTTCTAAACATAAACAAATGCCATAGTTTGGTAAGATACTAATAATAATGAGCTTATAGCACATATGAGTAGAACATTTCTATTGTAGTGTTAGAAATTTGAATATTATTGACATAAATATTTTGATACATAAACAATTTCTTCTTAAATTTTAACAACTAACTTAATTATAATCTAAAAATAAATTATGTAAAAAAACATAAATCATAATAGTATTAGAAATATTTTCTACATGACACCAACATTTTTTTAAGGTGAAATTTATCCTATTTTGAGAGTAGGAATACTCTTAGAGTATGATTTAATTTTTAAGGTTTTTTTATATTTTTTATTTTAAGAAATAATTTAAAGGAATATAAAAAAATAAATGAAAATAACTATTTTTATTTATTTATTGATTTATTTTTAAATTTTTTTGTTATAAATTTTTTTTATATTTTTTAAAAAAATGATAATTATTTCTTAAAAAAATAAAAAATAAATAAAATTCTATTCGTGGAGTGGAAATACTCCCGTAGGGAGAATTCGCCTTTTTTTAAATGAAAAATTGAGGTGAGTTTGTTTCCTATTTTTTGTCCTTTATCTATTTTTCAAGTTGGGTCTTATTATGCCATACTCTTATAATAGTATTTTTTTTTATTTTTTGTATTTTTATTTTAAGAAATACTTTAAAAAAAAGTGAAACAAAAATAAAAAAATTTCATAACACAAGTACTCAAAAATAAATAAATAAATAAAGCAAAATAAAAGTAAACAAAGTAAACAAATTGTTTCATTTTTTATTTATTTTTTCAATTTTTTATATTCTTTTAAATTATTTCTTAAAATAAAAATTATAAAAAAATAAAAAATAAAAAGCTGAGTAGAGCAAGACCCCTCCAAGTTATAGACTTCTTATGTAATTAAATAAAAGCAAATTTTCTATTCTCAGTTTTTTTTAGTTTTATAACAGAAAACAATTTTAAGTTGTTTTTTTATTCTTTATTGTATTTAAAAATAAAGAAAACAAATTTTAATAATAGATTTTTAAAATTTTTATTCCCAAATTATTTTTGTAAAAATTCGATTAGAAAATAAGCTCATTTTTTTTTGCCTAATGCTACCTGTAATATCATTTTTTATTCATAATTAAAGGTAATTTTATTTGAGTTTGATTAATGTTGACTAATATTTTTTGTTAAAAGCGGTGACTCCTTTATTTACATTTTTATCTGATAAATCCAAATGGAGTTAATTTTTTAATTATGTGAAAGCTCAGTCTTAACCTTTAAGTCTCCTTTCATTATTTTCTTTACTATTATTTTTGTTAATATATTCTCAGAATCCTTACTAATTTTAAGTGTACACAAAGGAGTACTCAACCCTCTGTATATAATTAGTAGAGCTCAAAAATGGGTTGGTCGGCCCGACGGATCAATTGGGCTGGGCTGAATTTATTCCAGGGGATATATTGTTACTTTAATTAAACCTTTCTCATTATAGCCTTAATTATAATTTATAAAAAAATTATAAAAAGTTTAATAATAGTAAAATAATTTTTTCATAGAATAATCAATATAACTGATTCATTGAACATTAACAAATAATAAAAATAAAGAAAAAATATTAAAATTTAAACATTTAAACAAATAAAGGCTAACACGCTACATAATTCAAGACTTGGGCCTTGGCAGTTGAGTTTGGATTGGATCTTACTCATGCAATGTATTTTTTTAATTTTTTAATTATCCTATCAAGTCAATTGGGCTTGACCCAATTCGAGTCACCGGCCACGACAAATCAAGTCAAATAGGCTTAATTTTTTTGGATCATCGTAGCCCTACTTAATTTTGGGCTAAAACAGGTTAAACACATTTTGTGTCACATCTAATAATTACTATAAGAACCACCATTTCAAATCCGCACAACATTAAGAAAATTAACTATTTAAAAAATTTTATAAGATAGGATCAACTAATAATTATTCTTGAATTTTGGAGATGGAATTTGGATTCTTTTATATTATAAAAAAACATGATACTATCAAGATTTAAGAGCAAAAAAAAAAGTATATGAATATACTAACCAAATAATAGGTCTCATACCTTATGGTTTTTTTCTTTCATCATACGATGATTTCTTATTATTTTTTCACATGAAATGATTTCTCTTAATTTTTTTCATCAAAGGTTATTTATTTACACTTAACTCAAAAAATACATAAGTCCAATTTAAAAGATGTTTTATATATTAATATCTTAGATATCATAATATCTTATATACAATAATGTTTTACATTACCAATGAAATATTAATTATTATTTTTTTAACGTTATTCTTATTTATTGTTATCTTCAATAGAGTAGTAACAAGAGTTTAAATTAACTTTAATAAGGGTAATTTAGTCAAGTATAAATATTTTTTACTAGAATTGAGACTATTTAATAATTATCTTAATTCTTGTGTCATTATTTTAAACGATAAATAATTTGAAACAAATTGAGTAATATTTAACAATTAAAAATTATAAAATATTATCTAAAATATTCTATATTAGATCATATTTAATAACATATTAAATACATATATTTTAAATATTTAATTATTTAAAATATCAAAATAAAAATAAATAGTTATATATAAATTATAGATAATTATGACGATCACATGCATCACATGTAATGAATGTAATGTGATTGTACTCCTTCAACGGCCGTTTGATGAATCACGAATCACGAATCACGAGAGGTAGTGGTCCATCGGAAAGCGGAGGGTGCGGCATGGAGCCGAAAAAGGGTCTGCGTCACACACCCTTCACACCCACTTCAACGTTTTGTTTGGAATCCCAGCAAATTAATTCCAGGCAAAGACTTGAACCCAGAATCGTCAATTCCTTCCTCCCAAGTCCCAACCGCGTTGAGATTGAAATAAATGGTCCCCAATACTATATCCCTCTTTTTTCAATTTCAAAGCCATGTGTTCGACGACGTCATACGCTTATAACCTTCTATGCCTTCCCAATAGGGAACGTACAGCCCAAACACACTCTTTACATTCCCCATTTCATTGGCTTATTCATATTTGCCTTGTTACTTAAGTCAGTCCTCTAAAACCCGGATCCTGCGACCCGGCAGAATCACATCGGCGAAACAATTGTGATAAATAAACAATAGACGTGTTGACATGGCGTAGATGTAAGATGTATTAGTGTTCAATATTGAAATAAATGGTCTATTAGTCTATTTTTTCAATATTTTCACAACCATGTGTTCTACTTCATATGACTATAACCTTTCTATTGCTGCCAACCTGCCTGCCTTCATCATAGGAAACACACTCTTTACATTCTCCATTTCATGATTCTCTTATTCACACGTGCCTTGTTATTTTTGAATTTCTCACATTTATTTGTTAACATTTTTCATACATATAATTCAAAATATTATGTATCTTTAATTAAGCATGACATCATGAGATTCACCATGCCTGCATGTGTTTCTAGGTCTTTGAAAGCTTTGCTTTCCTATTTTCTAACAAGTACTATCACATGCAACAAATAAAGTTTAATTATATATATAAAACCTAAATTATAAAAAAAAATACTTGTTTTATAAAAATTAATTCTCACAATTTTCACACAAAAATTTAATTTTTGACTAATCATCACCACTCTTTTTATCACATTTAGGGATTATTTGAATATGATTTTTTTGCAAGAAAATGTTTTTTTAAAGTACTTTTAAAATAAAAAGTGATTGTTTAGATGAGTTTTAAAAAAAAATAGAAATACCTAAAAAACTAGAAAATTATGCTTTTTTTTAAACTAAAAATTTTAACTTTAAAAAAAATACTTACGATAAAAGTGAAAGAAGATAGAAGAATATGACCAATGAACACAAATGACTTTTACAATTATTAATTTAAAAATATTTTTTAATTTTTACATTCAAACACAAAATAACTTTTACTTTTAATAAAAATCATTTTAATTAAAACACTTTTATAAATTTTGGTTAAGAATATTCAAACTTGCCCTTATATTATTTTACTACATAATTATTGATTAAAATCACGTTCTATCATACTTGTGAAAGTTATTTTGTAAGAACAGCATTCATCCTAAATTATATAATTCTTCAATGATTATTTCAAGCTGTAACAATATTTTTATTTTGTCTCGTTTTTTAATTTAATTAACATGAAATGAACAAATTTAATGATACAAAACACCGGATTGATCACGTGATCATCATTAAATGTTGTGTTGACAGTTAATTGGTTAATCTTTTGCTTTATGTCATTAATTTTGATAATTGTTTAATTAATTAAGTTAGTAAAAGAACGAAATTAAAATGCAATTAGAATTTGAAGGATTTAATTGATGAGAGGGTTTAATTTTAGAGACTTAATTGAAAAAAAAGTGATATATTTGAAGGAAAAAGATTTTAATTACTCTTTTTGAATTATGTTAATTTATTTTTA
>JASKGM010051968.1:9223-19747 GCA_034509205.1 Ceratonia siliqua
AGGCGAGATATTCAAATACAAAGAATTTTGTAAACTAAACCTACTCACTCACAATTCTGAGATCGAATATGTGAATTCCAAACCATGATCGGGGCACGGAACTTGAAGAATCAGGGGATGCTTAATACTTTTGTCTTTTTTCTATAAGTCGATTAGGTTTTATTATTTTATCTTCCACTTAATTTTTACTTTAGGTATCTCACTTAGTATTGCTAATGCTGTAATTTTTGGGCGACATTGTTCATCTCAATTCACAGGCTCATCTGTACCAACTTGGATTTGCTTCTATTTTGTATTGAACAAATGGGCTGAATACAAAACAGAACTAAAAACTAATAATAAAGAACAGAAGAATAATGGGTTGAACACAAAACAAAACTAAGAGCTAATAATAAAAAAAATTAAGCCCATGAGAGAGAGAGAGAATTTTGTCATATAAAATTATCACCTATATTTTTTTTGTTATATTAAATTTTAATTTAATAATATTAGTTAACAACTTAATAATAAGAACTAAATTGACAAAAATAAAAATTATAAAGACTTAATTTATCAAAATTAAACTACAAGAAACAAATTAACAATTAACTGAAATTATAAAAATTAAACCTTATATTAATCATAGATATTATTAATATATCAAACTCTATCATTATTTAAACTATATATTTTTTAATAGTACTATGAATTAAATCTTTTTTTTATTTTACTTTTCGATTTTAGTAAAATTTCAATTTTTGGTAACTTTCGAGACCTACAAAAGATTTGTCAAACTGATATACTCTGAACATAGTGTTTTCTTAAGGTTTACCGTGGTTTTTTTGGACTTCTTATATTCACTGTTAGATGGATCAAAATTTTATTGGGTGTTTTGTAATCTGTGTTTCTTACTTACATGACATGAGGAACTTCTGTTAATGTTTTCGGCTGATTTGAAACCTAGTGATTACTTCTTAGTCTGGAAGAGAGAGAAATAAAGATAAATGCTACTTTCACCGTCTACTAACTAATAAGGTAAGGTGCTTGTTATGGGGTTGTACTTTAGTTTTTAACATTTAAATGTTTAATTTTTTATCTTAATTTTTTCTATTTTTTAATATTAATGAATTATTGTCTAGGTCATATAAGTTTTTAAGAATTTTTTAAAATACTTTTGAATTTTTTTTATACTATTTATCCATAAAATTTTTAATATTATTCATTCATAAATATAAAAATATGTTAAAAAATTCATAAAAAATATATGTTATACATATTAATTCATTAATATTAAAAAAATATAAAACTATGCTACCATCGCAAAGTGTGATGGTAGCGTATATTAACACTATCAAAACGGCGAGCCTTTATTTGAAGCCCTAACCCTAGCCCGGTCCTCTAGCGCGTCAAGGCCTAAACGGGCTTAAAATGACTTAATAAAAAAAATTGAAAAAATAATAAAATACAAAAGTTACTTACAAAAATCAACAAACACATATTCTAAATTAATCAAATTACGACTTACAATATTTGGTGTCTTTGATTTCTTCCCTTTTCATCATAAAATATAGAAATTTGTAAATAATTAAAATTAAAATATATGGCTTAAACTGGTTATGGATACCTAGTGTTGATTTATATAACATAATTATTATACTTAAGAAGTTTTAATAAGTCATAATAGTGCAACATATATATTAACCTTAATTATTCAATATCGTACCATTTAAATCAAACCACATATTAAAAATTTGAGTTTATAAGTTATAACCAAATAATGGAGCGAATATATATATATACATTAATTGGGTATTATCTATATTAATAATGGATCCCTATATAACATTGTATGTAATCAGCAGTAAAAACGTAGTTGTTTAAATAAAAATTGTGTGATTTAGAGAAGTTAAGATACTCCAAGTAATTAAATACAATATTATGATAAAAAAAAATTTGTAAATAATTCATAAAAAATGTGTTTAATTCATATGCTGATTAGGATAAAAAATTAATATAAATAGATATAAATTTAAAGATAAGTTATTTAATTCATTTACTATTTATGATAAAAAAAATTAAAAAATTATTAAAAAAAATCAGGCTAGCGGGTTAAGCCCTTATTGGCCTTGCCCGAATATATCCAACCCTTATAAGTTTGCTTAAATTTAAGCCTTAAAAATTAAGACCCGAACTCCCTCTAATCCTTAAAAAATAGGTTAATCAATCGGAATGAGCTTAAAATTAACAATGCAGGCATATATACCACCATAAGATAAACATATTACAAATCCATCCTATGTACTATACTTATCCCCAGGTAACCACTCTTCTCTCACCTTATAGCACTTTTTTTTTTTCCTTTTCTATGGTGAGATTGACATTTCTTAAATAAAGGACAATACTATCCTATAATTTTATTTTGGATTATAGGATAAGTTTAATGATATTAATTTTTTATTTTTATTTTTAATATTAATTAATTATTTTTTATATCATATATATTTAAAAAAAATTTTAAAAATTTTAGAATTTCTTTTAAAAGTTTTGATATTTTCTTGTATTGCTGATTTATAATTTTTCTTATATTATGAATAAAAAATTTTAAAATATTTCAAAAAAAATAAGAAGTCGACAAACTAAAAATTAAACTATAATATCAAAATAAAACTATAACTTAGACTTTTTCATAAATAAAACACGCATGTGTTTAAAATTAAAGAGCGCTTTTATTTTCACACCCATATTTTTTTACACTTCTCACACCCTCTTTTGTTTTTCCTCTTCTCTCTCTTTCTTTCATCTCTTCTCTCTCTCTTTTCTCTCCTTCTCTCTTCACTTTTCATTGAATGTGTGAAAGATGTAGACGTACGGAGATGTGGAAGTATAATTTCTGAAAACTAAAACCCCTTCCTCTTTTGTTTACACCCTTCTAACCTCAAAAATTAGGGATTGCAATTGGAGGGGGTAGGTATTATGTGATTCCATATACCATTCAAGTATTAATTTTCGTTAGAGAATGAGCAGAAACAAACTTAAGGTGATTGCCTGATAAACTGATAATGGAGTCAAACTACAAGCGGGTTTCTAAGTTTTACCCTATATGTGACAGGGAAGGAGCAAAACAACAGAACGGGGATAAGGAAAAGATCAATCGTAAAAGCAACTCATATATTGAGGGTAAGTTTTTCAAATTTACTTAAGATTTATGCTCTGCAATGTGGCATATGCTTCTTAGTCTTTTGTCCAGTGTTTACTGAGACTTCCCCATTATATTCTGTTGTAAGAAAGTGATATGGTGAATTAGTAGACAAATATAGCAATCTAAAAGCAGAAACTTGGAGCAAACAGATGAAGAGAAGCTTGTTGAAAATTTGTTATATTTGTGATTTTCTTTAACTTCTGAGTTGAAAGAAATCAACATGCTGCTTATTGAACCCTTCCTTCATCCAACAAGCATCTGAAATTTATTTCCAAGAATGTCTATGCCATATGGTCATGAAAATTTTGCCTTTGCAGTTACAATCTATTAGCTTAGAAGAAAATTATTATTAAAATTTGTAAACAAACATGATATAAATCTTAATATTCTCAGGAACTAGGAAGTCTAAAATGTTTGAGTTCGATGGGATGATGTGGGAGGTGAAGACAAATAGGGTTTAGGGGGTACTTGCAAAGACTCAATGCTTCCTTCCAGCATATCCACTACTTTGCCCATTGCTGGCCGATTTGAAGGGTCAGTCTGTATGCACCATAAGCTCACTATTGTCAACTTTTTCACCATTTCTTTATCAATTTCATTTTTGATACACCTTAATCCAAGCTCGTGGTTTAGAGCAAGACGCTTATAGATCCAATGTGGCAAATATATTTCACTTGAATAATCAACTTCAATATTGATATTCTTTCTTCCCCCTACCATTTCTATGACCATCATTCCATAACTGTAGACATCAGATTTATGAGAAACTCCACCAAAACTCCTAGAAAACACCTCAGGAGCAATATATCCTGCAGTTCCCCTTGCACCAAACAGCGATATGTTACTCTCTTTTTTCGAACATATTTTTGCAAGTCCAAAATCTGAAACTCTGGGGAAGAAATCGTCATCCAATAATATGTTGTGAGGTTTTATGTCAAAGTGCAAGATCCTAGTGTTGCAGCCTCTATGCAAATACTCTAATCCTCGAGCAACACCAATTGCAATATTGTACATAGTTTTGCATTGCAATTGGAGATGGAGCTTGGATGGATCTTTTTCTTCATATATGAACTTCTCAAGAGATCCATTAGGCATAAACTCATAAATCAAAGCTCTTTTGGAACCTTCCAAACAGAATCCAAGAAGACTAACAATGTTAACATGTGAGGTCATGCTGATACTAGCAACTTCATTAATGAATTCTTCACCATTACCTTTCAATTCACTTAAAATCTTCACTGCCACAAGAGTTTGATCAGGTAACTTCCCTTTGTATACACTGCCATATCCTCCTTGACCTAATTTGTTTTTGAAAGAGTCGGTCATTTTTTTCACCTCCAAATAACTATACCTTCTGGCTGGAAGGTGTCCACGTGACTTTAGAAATGTCTCAATTATTTGGTGGGTTGGATTTTCCTTCTTCCACAAGAAGAGATATATTTCTCTTCTGAAGCAGCAAGCCAAGACCATTAACAATGAAACTCCAGCAGCTGAAGCAACTGGGGAGTTAATGAGAACGAAAAAGTTTAGGATAAGGAAAAGAAAGTAAGATCCTACAGAAAAGTACTTTGAAAATTAAGGTACTGGCTATCCTTTAAGGTAGTGAAAATTTTAATTCCGAAGAAGGCACCAAAAAAACTTGTTCCTTTCAAGTAAATGAGTTTTGATGCAGAATTCATCATTGACAATGAAAATAGACTTGGTAATTGTTTTACCTGGTGCTACTATATGAACAATCTTTCTTTTTTTCTCTGAAAAAAATAATAAAAATAAAACCCATTAGTGATTAGGGCCATAGTAATTGGACCTGCTTCAGGTATCAGATCCAAATTCTTAAGAAACCCATTAATCTTAAAGCTCTAGAAACTCAGTATGTTACCCACGAAAACAAAGAGTAATTGTCCAAAATGCTTTGAGAACTTTCATGAGTAAGCATACATACATACCTTTTGCACAAACAAACTTTCCCATGTTGTCAATTTGACATTGGCCTCCTGTGTGATTGTAACAGGCAGAACAGTTAGGAGATACATGTACTTCAATGGGGATCTCAGCAGATACGAATTTGAAAAGGTCGTCTTCAGTATTAGGGTTATTTTCTATTGGAAGCTGAAGCAATGAACATGCAGTTGGAAACATATAGCTGAGGGACTCATTAGTATTTGAAGTGGAATAGTAGATATCATATTTGGAGTCTTTAGTGCATACTGTAGATTTAGAAAAATAATTTGGAGGGCTGATATTGAAGGCACTATTGCATCTGAAGATGGGTACATAATATTTGATCTGAAAAGAAGCAAAAGAAGAGTTGGGAATAAGAGTATAATTATTGATGAAGGCACCACAACGTCTAGACACCAAAAGGCTGTCGAATTCGTCGTCTTTGATGATCATGGTGGGGGGAAACTGATGAACTTCTATAACTCTAAACCATCTTTCTTTATTCTTTATGGTTTTAACAGCCTCTGGATCATCATCATTACAACCATGCATCACCAATACGCCACAATCTGGGCGTTCTGTGGTGGTGAAAGGGAAATAGATCGTGCCAAGATTTCCACAGCCAAATGAAGGTGGACACTTTCCATGGTGCTTAGTTACATTTCCAGCTGAGAGAAGTTGCACCAGGCATGAAAAAAAGAGGAAGACAAACAAGTGAAATGGAAGAATCCTGAATTTCTCCAATTTATGAGCAAAAACAGATGGACACCACATCAAGAACATGATACTCTAATGTAAGTGAACTGTGTTGTAATGGTTCTACACATTCATCAGAGCACAGAAGTGAAAACAATGGAGTGGACACTTTTCCAGTCTTATTATTTTGAGCAGAAAGATTATGCAGCACAAGCTAAGAGAAAATTCAATGAAAAAGAAGTTGTCTTCATTGTTGACTTGGTATTCTAAGTCTCCTTTGTTGACTTGCAAGTAGTCTCGCGAACACAAGGGAAAATTTAAGAGGCCGCGTCTGGTGACCAATTCCACGCAGTTGCCATGAGACAAGTCCTCCAACTCTTGTGTCGTGGTTTGTCTGTATTATAGTAGGATCTAACTCAAGGCGAAGACTTGGCTAAAAGATGAAGAGTCTTGGGTCTCGATTCTGAAGCAAAAGATACAATAAAGAAGTAAAAAAAAAAAAAAACGAAAACACAGACTTTAATTGATGTTCAGCATAATGTTTATAATTTGAACTTGGAATAATTTAGTTTTAGAATTTTGGAAAAATTTTAATTTAATGAGAAACAATCATATAAATATGTCAAAAAGTGAAATTTATTAAAATGTTATTTGACATATTTATATAACTTTTTTATTAGTTTAATGTACTTGTATAAATAACACATTCATAAACTGGCCCACAGAACGAGCCCCTTTTCTGCGCCAGAAGCAACAGAGAAACGGAGGAGGGGAGAGGAACAAAAGCAAAAGAAAAAAGAAAGAGAAGTGTAAGAAAAGTGAGCAACTCCAGACCAAGAATTAAGGTTGACTTAATTTTTTAATGCATAGAGTAACATTTTGAAACTTTTCTAGCCCTCAGTTAGTCAAGCCCCTTGACCCACCAACAGTACAAGCTCCTTCTCTGAAAGACACAAAACAAACCCGGTATGGGAACGAAAAAGAGGTAAGGGTGGTTGCTTTGTATCACCAGGTGAAGCCTGAAAAAGATATCATCATGACTCTAAGATAATAAAAGAAAAAATATAGAGATTTAAAAAATAAAATCGTCACCGATTAATTAGAAGAATAATTGAGATCCTTTAAAATTTCAAATACTGGCCATTGAAATCAAATGATGGGTTCGGGAGTTTAATTACACATGAAAAAAGTGTTAGGCACTCCACAACATCCATCCCTAAAGATGATTAACTTAAATCGCTTGTGCTTTAATTTATTTTTATTTTAATTATCATTTTTATTGTTAATACGACGAAAAGATGAAAGATGAAATAATCGGACCTGTCTTACTAGGTAAGTGCTTACGTATCCCAAATGGGATCAAGATATATGTAATTTGAGATAATTAGATGATGTTTTGATTAGGAAGGATATATAATCGCTTTCATAGTGATGACAGGACATTAGGAGATAATGAAACTCCACCAAAAGTTTATGAAAGTTAAGACTCTAAAGGAATATGAACTTCCACATAAAGCCTGACAAAATGGGAGAACAATTCTCCACATAATGTTTGGAGGAAATGAGACAATAAGGGAAAATGAATTTCCACAAAAAGCTCGACAAAATAGAAGAACAATTCTCCACATAATGTTGGGAAGAAATGAGACAATAAGGGAAAATGAATTTTCACATAAAGTTTGGCAAAATGGAAGAATAATTCTCCACATAATGTTTGGAGGAATTAGAACTCTAGGAGAAGAAGAACTTCCACTTAAAGCCTAGAGTAATTAGGATTTTTGGGAGAATAGTCCTCCACTAAAAGCCTATGAGAATTAAAACTACGAAGGAAGATAAACTTCCACTTAAAACTTAGGAGTTAAGACTTTTGAGGAGAGTAGAGCTCCACTAAACGTTTATAGGAGATAAAGTGATCCTTGGAATCACCTTTGAAATTATGAGTGAAGAAATTTTGATTGTATAATCGCATTTAACTTTTACAATTTTAATTTAAAGCATAATATTAAAATGATATTGAAGTGAACCCATGAAACCACAAATTAAATCCCAAAACAAACTTTGATTCACTGGGCTTTTTAAATCCGCATTCAAATGATATTAAACCCAAAAAATAAATTTTGGTTCAATGGGCCTTTGAAACTCAATTTTAAATGACATTAAACCAAAAATCAACTTTAATCTTATGGGCCCTTGGAACCTACTTATTTCAAAATAATTTTTCTAATAAAAAGAAATTTAAAGTATTCACATTAAAAAAGTTGTTTAATTTATTTCCCAAAAACCCTTTTAAAATTGATTTTAACTTTATTTAGACTATTTTCCTTAAACCAAAGTCAAGGTGCATTGGACACCTTCAATGATAAGAAAAATAGCCAAATAATCAAAGGAAGATAAAACAGCAAAATAAATAAACATGATAAACGATAAAATAAAAGTAAAACAATAAATAAGATAAGAGAAAGAAAAATGGTTTATGCCTTACACATGAAATTCGAAGGGGAAAAATCATAAAATATATAAACAGAGAACATAAAGAAATAAATGAAAATAAACTAAAAAAAAATCAAACAAAATAAAATAACATACAACCCCAAGAATAAACAATTAAAATAAATGACTCAAAAATCACTAACATGTATGGAATATAAGGTGGACTAAGGAGCTTAGGTGTATTTCGTGTCTTACACCAATCAATCCAAAGCCTGATTAGAAACTTAAGGTGAAACTCACTGACTGTAAATATTGTCACAATGTGACGGACGACTGAAACATAGAGATTTTGTAAAAATATGGGGTCTCTACCAATTAATTAGGAGGATAATTAGAATCCTCTAAAAAAACCAAAAATCGGCATTTAAAACTAGAGAAAATGTTCGGGAGTCGAATTACGAATGGGGAAGGTGTTAGGCATCTCACAGCGTCCATCCCTAAGAACGGTTACCCTTAATTATTTGTACTTAATTTAATTATATTTTAATTATTTTGATTACCACCTTTTTATTAATGTGATATGAAAAAAATGAAATATAAAAGAGCTGGACCTAACTTACTGTATAAGAGCCTACGTACCCTAATGAGGATCAAGGTCCACGTAGTTTGATATGGTTGATGATGTATCTAGGGCGGATATATGGACCCAACCTTAAGGCAAATAATATTTTGGTTTGCTTAGGGCAAATATATGATCTCAACCCTAAGGTAGATAATATTTTGATTTAATAAGATAATATTTTGGTAAGATAATGTGAGAGAATAAATTTCTATCCAAAATTCTTAGAGGTAAAGATAATGTGGGAGGATAAACCTCTACCCAAAGCCTATGGATGAAATAAGACAGTATAGAAGAATAAATCTACATATAAAGTTTAAGACAATATGAGAAAATAATTTTTCACATATTGTTTATGAAGAATTAGGTCTATAGGAAAAATAAATTTTCACATAAAACCTAAATCATTATAGGAGAACAATTCTCCATATAATATATGGAAACAAAGAAGATAGCGATCACCATTGAAGAAAGAAGAATGAAAGACTGAATCTCATCATTTCAAGGTCTTTTTATTTTCCTTCACCTATTTTGGGTCCTTGAAACCCAATTTCCACATGAAGCATTTCTTAAATGATTTGGGTTTTTGGAACTCCTATCATTTTCAAATGATACTTCAATTGGTTTCAAAAGACCTTGATTTAATGGGTTCTAAGAATAATTTTAATTAATTGGACTTTTAAAAAATATTTATTTGATCAATAAAAAAATCCTTTGTTTAATTGGGCTTTAAGAGATAAACCATTTCCTAACTCAATCAAAGCCCATAATTTGATTCTTAAGGGCCTAAAGGGGTGAATGATGTCCTAGGAAAAACATTTTATCATGTCAAAAGTTGCTTAGTTCATCCACTTTCAAAGGTCTTTGAAGCTTAAAAAAATTTGAAGGCCATTGGAGCCTATTCTTGATTTAAATAATTTGAACCATACCAGATATGGACAAAAGTGGACTTCTTGGAACCCAATTTTGAACTTCCATTTAAAAGAAATTAAATTTGGGAGAAAATACTTAGACTTTAAAAACCCATTTCTTCTTTTTGTAAGAAAATTTGTTCAAAATTTATCTCCAAAACCTTCGGCTTCACATTTATTTTATTAAAAGCCTTTGAAGCTTGAAATTTTTAACTTCTAATTATTTTTTGGGATTTCATAAAAAAAAATTTCCCAAAAACCGCACCCACAAAATGTGCAAGAATAAAATACCCACAAAAACAACATAGACAAAATGAACTATAAAGAAGGTTTGTGCCATTCGTCCAAATGAGAAAGGGGCAAAACAAAAGTAAGCAAAAAAATAATATTACAGATAAAAAAAACAAAGATCAATAAAATAATATTATACACAACCCAATTGAAAGGAAAAAAGAAGAATCACAGATAAACAAACATATGTATATACGTAAAGTGCTGCATAAAATACTATATTGAGCTTAGGAGCTATTTCATATGTCTAAATGACTATGGGAAGGAAGGCCCCAAATTCAAGTGACATTATGACCATAAATAGATTTATTTCACACAAATAAACCAATTACAATCCCCAAAATATACACAATTCAAATTTTAGAGCCCTAAGAACATGATCAAATGCAACATGCCTTTCTTAAATGATGGAATCAAACTAAGTTAAATGAATTAATCCCACAAACATACTTTCCAGA
>JASKGM010051979.1:0-19745 GCA_034509205.1 Ceratonia siliqua
AATTGGTTCTTTCTCACCCTCATGATCATCTATAATAATTCTTTTATTTATAGAGGTAGAGACCGTAGGCGTAGAGTTCATAAATGAAACTTAAGGTTGGAAAACCTGGAATAATACACTTACATCATTTCTACCATTTGAATAATAGACTTTACATAATTAATTACTTACATGTTATATTAACTTTAAACTAGACAATAAAATATTTATTCTACTTCAAAGATGACAATAAAAGATAAAGGATGAGAATAATTAATAAATACATAAAACACATAAGAAACCTAGCAAGCTTGATTCGAACTAATGACATTTGTGTGGGGTTTGTGTTAGAATGAATAGGTAGATGAGGAAAATTTCATGTCTTTGCTTCCATAGTTGTCCTATATATATGCATTTGAAAGGGTGTGATTAAACTAGCACAGAAGGGTATAGTAGCAGATTAATGTGTAACATATATATTTGAGATGGATCTATGTTGAATTATGTAACATATATTTGAGAGGAATTAATGAAAGTGCTATGTTGAGTCATGTTTGTTTTTTTGGCCTACAACTACAAGGTAAAGCTATGTGTTTATGGTATTAGACTATTGGTATACCATTTATATTGTGTTGTTTAAACTTTGAAGTATATCTACTTTGTGTTTATGTCATACCATTTTTTTTTCTATGGTTGCTACTTCATAATGGTTTTGAACACTATCATCATTGCTGGACTTCAATATAAAGCAATTGTAGATGGTTAAGTAAGGTTGACCATTGTCTCTATTTTTTTTTTCTGTCTCAAGAATTGCTCTGGTGTTGTTTTTATTATGAACAAATTGGGAGAAACTAGGTAACTCCATTGTTTACATGTTAAGATTTCCTAAGGTTTGACATCAAGGTTGCTACATCGGCAAGCAGATTTGCCAATAATTCAAGCTAATCAATACATACACTATCAGTTATTCTCAAGAGCAAGCTTAGAGCTGCACATGTTCAATGCTTGCACACCATCCATCTATTGGGAAAATGTAAGCAAATATTTATCCAACAACCCAAACTCATAGACTAATTAGGTTTATTATCTGTCAACCATAAAGATAAAACATTTCGTACATTATCAAACAGTATAGCCAAACTTTCCCTCAATTGCTGCCTCTATCTCTCTTCATATTGAATTATTCATGCATGCTGATTGCTGAATAATATACATTAGCATGTTTGATAGTGTGGAAAAAGCATAACCATTTTATTTTGCTACATAATCATATTTTTCCATTTTCATTTTCAACTCATACTATCTCTTATTCGTAGTGGACAAAAATTGTAGCAAATAAGGTGAATAAGGTACATAATCCATTATCTTTTTCCTACAAGCCAAATATTAGTTTTACTCATTATTTTCATGCATCTCTTTCCATTACTTCTAGCTGGACCACCAGACCAGCTCCATTCTATGACAATGTGATTCTATATATAACAAGTGAAACCCAGATGATTCCACTCATTTTCACAATGCTAGTTACAACATAGTGAAGATTCAATTTGGAATCCTCATCATGCTATACTCAGTGTAAAGGAATCCACTGAAATAAGCCAAGATTTGACATAGATTTTCATTCCCTCCCAATATTACCATAAAGGAAAGGGATAACAAATTAACAATTAGACCAAGTAACCCCACCCTATGAATATCATGTACTCGAACAAGTATTCAAGAAAACAAGGACAACAATCTAAATGTGCCAAAGAACATCATAGGTTAATCAAGGTATAAGACAAAACAAAATCTCAAAAAATCAAAATCCACAAAGAGAAGTGAGTTTCTCATGGTATGGATCGAAATGGGTATATGAAAAAAAAGCAAGATCTGGGATTTCCATACCTTGTTTCCCATAACCCAATTGCAGAGAGCAACAGTGTTGGTCGTGTGGGTGAGAACTGAAAAGCGAGGCTTACCCTGCTACCCACAGCCAGAAGATAAAATTATTTATAAAGGTAATCAAAATTTAAAAAAATATTAAACACAGAATATTGGAGATGGAGAATGCTCTACTGAGTTCCGGGCTCTAACCTTTGGGCACTTCAAGGGCTTAAACACATATTAGAGAATAGAGAGACTGAGATAGTCGAGAGACCGAGAGATGGAGACATTGGAGAGACAGAGACCGATAGGGCGATAGGCGTCAGGCGATAGGGCTAGAATGACGAAGGACGAAGAAGCCAAAATGGTGCATTTTGGACAAAGAAAAGGAGAAAAAAAAGCAACAGGCCAACCCGTAAAAACCCGCCCAACCTCGCTTGGGAGATAGGGCGGGTTGGCCCGCCTCGCTCAGCTAACAAGTTCTATTGTCTAAACCCGCCCCGCCCCTAATGCATAACGGGCTGGGCCAAACCAATAGGCCCAGCCTGTTTTGACAATACTAATTATATAGGGTGAGATCAACTCACCTCTTGATGATATATAGTCTAATTTCCTTCTTGTCACATCTTGAGCCAACCAGAATCACTTTGGGTATCCTTCAAGTTACCAAACTACTCTTGGCAGCACAACATTGTTTTCTAAAGTAAACTTAAGATTATAAACTTATAGGACACAACCCTTTTGCTAGAAATAGAAAATCTATGAAGATACTTAGATCAAGTGATCTAACACACAAATATTTTTCTTGGTTCACCATACAGCTCACTAGGGAGAGAGGAGGTAACTCTTAGCTTCCTACTTGCTAGTGTCAGCTTAAGGGATCCTCTAGGAACCCATGCATACATAACTCATCTAAAATCAAAGTAGAAATTATAAATCCACTAATGATTCTACACATAATTTCTAAGAAATGGATAAAGTCAAATAATATGAGATTAGATAGTAAGAGTCTCCTTATTCAAGTTCTCTAGAGCCCTAAAGACGATTTTCCCCAAGTTTTTAGTATGTTATCCCATATTTATAGACAAATCACGAGTTTTTTGATTGACTAGTATGAGTGGTCCAGTTAACCGAACCTTACCAAAGATGAAATTCCAAAAAACTATTATGGCTGAAGCTACTTAAGGTCCTTTATGACTCTTTTGTTCAATTCTTTTGCTAAAATCCCTTCAGGTTTGCTCTCAGTGCTTGTTGACACTTATGTGTTTTACACTAAAAGATTCCTTTGATTCTCTTGCTTAAAGTATCACACATATACCATGGTTTCCCTGTGAAGATCATAAGGCAAGATAATTGACATCCAAGAAAGCCTTAAAAACCTCCATAGGGCCTTATATCATCAGTCAACCAATAACAAAGAAAACAAGACAAAGAGAGGAAATGAAGTAAATCAATCACAACCTAGTCTACCATGTTTCCAAGAGAGATTTTCCTTATAGATGTTGCCCCAATTTTAACCCATTCAATATACTAGAGAAAGGATTAAAAGAGAAGATGCTTCATGACACAAAATGATCTACTTTAAATCATACCAAGAAGCATGAAAACTCAAGAGATGAACAAGAAAATTTCAACATTTTGTTTTTTGAAAATTGTTGATTCTTTGAAGTGGTTTTGGATCACTACAAGAAAAAAAGACTTTTACTATAGCAAAAAACCATGGCAAAATGTCTTAAATTCCATGGCATACACTTTGCCATGGAATTTAGCCCATCCCCTACACAGCTATAGCTAAGCCCATTTGCCACAGAAATAGTAAACGAGACAAATCTGCCATAGAATACTACCGTGGCAAGCTTAAGAAAAGCGTCGTAGAAATTTTTGTGACATAATTTGTAGTTCAAAATCTTGCCATAGAAGTGGATAGCATAATTACCTTTTTCAGTTCCATGGCAATCTTCCTAACTCGTTTTGCCACAATTTTTCAAAATCATGGTAAACGCCTTGTGAACTCTTGCCACAGATCTTTGCTTCTATGGCAAAAAAATACTAAAAATTGCCATGATTTCTTTGTTCTGTGAAAAATTTTCATAGAATTTTGCCATGATTATATATATATTTGTGGCAAATTTAGTATGTATTTTTCCACTGATATCTTATTCCATGGAAATGGACAATGTATACACACCCTCTCTGTTTGTTTCATTCCCCCTCCCCAAAATCGAATAGAAATGTCAATATGAAACTACCAAATCTACAAAAGTTCCATTTTGCCAATAGAATGAAACAAATAAACATGTCAATAAATATTCATAAATAAAAACTCAATAATCAACCCAATATTGATAACAAATATCTACTACAAAGAAAATTAATTACTTAATCAAAGACACATGTTCAAGAGAAAGAAATAAATATGAATATTCCTCATCATCCCTCCCAACATCATCATTATCTTCGCCTTCATCGCTGTCTTCATCAATATTGACTTTCGATAAGACTTTTCCATTAATCGTGAATTACACTATATTAATTTACTTTGTTGGTCAATAAATTTACTTTGTCTATCAATAATAGCATCCTTATCTGAAAGTGTTGCTCTCACATATTGAAACTTTTCAGTAAGAGCATTAACTCTCTACTGCATCAGCTGGAACTCATTGGTTTTGCATCTAGTAGACTAGGTAGAAGTAGAACACTTAATAATGAGGCCTTAGAGCCAAATCTATATACACGACCCCTCTTAAGCATTATGATTAATTACTTTTCTATTATTTGCAAGTCATCCCACTGATATCCTTACCCACATTCACAACGTTTAGGAATTTGATGACTTCCAGAAACAAAGCCATATCATCCATGGTTACTTCATGCAACATGGCATATTGGTAATGCTACTATTATCACAACCTTTTGTTTCTTATATTTTATGGTTTCAGCTTCCTATATCTTTCTAATTATATGGATTAGATAGTGGAAAACCAAAAAACATATCCACTCAAGAATAATGAATGCCCCAAAAAACAAAATCAGAGTGGAAAACCAAAAAACTCGAGGTTTATCAGAGCAGAAAACCAAAAAACCAAATCAGAGTGGAAAATCAAAACAAAATCAGAGTCAAAAACCAAAAAACTCAAAAGAAAAATGATGAACAATTCAATAGATTCATTAAAATAGGTTCAAAGTGACTGAGGAACAACTTAGAAATTTATCCCATATACAAAATATCCACAATCAGAACACAACTAAATCACAAACCTACAATAAAAATTTCCATAAATCAGAATGTGAGCAAATTGAAAACTAGAGGCAACAAGCTAAGTCCACAATCCAAATACTTATAGCCACAAAACAAATGCTCAAGATATCGATAATCAAAGTTTAGTCTGATGGAGAACCAGAGGCAAAATCAGACAATACCATTAAAGCATAATAGCCAATGTATCAATCCAACTCATCAATTTAATCAAATGGGGAAGAACAGAAGAAATAAACAAAAAACAAAAAGTCAGACAATATCTGTGAGTCCGTGATGCTGTGCGAGAGGAGGAACTAGAGCTTCGAGCTTCTTTGTTGGCTAGGTGTTTAGCTGATGATGGAGGAGAAGGAAGGGGAAGATTAGTGAGAGAATCAGAGAATGGGATTTTAGGATTTCGGGACGGAGGGACGGAGGGAATGGGAAATTTGAAGAGGTAAGGACTTATTTCAAAATGCAATTTGAAGAGGGATTTAGGGATTTGGCAGAAGTAAATTAATATAATTATATAATAAAAAATTAATAATAATACCTATGTGTCACATTGATAAATAAAATTTATTAAAAACTTATTATGAGTGTATAAATTGTACTAAGTATTAGAATGGAAGATTATATTAAATATAAAGAAATGTTATTCTTATAAATTAAATCTCACAAACTTTTTATAAAGTGAGAGAGATATTAAAAGTATGATAATAAGATAACAAAGTGATTATGTTAGATCAGTGTAATAATAGAAGATTATTAGCAATAATATTATTTACAAAATCAGGTACATATATTTGGGTATTGAAATATCAAAGTGTAGTGAATGCAATTGTCATTTCCATTTTCCTATTAATTCTTGCCCAAAAGAACAAAAATTCATTCTTTCAACTACAGCAATGGGAAGTTTCAATTGGTCATAAATTAGGTACTAAGTTGAAATTATGACTTTGTTGCCAAAGGAACAAAAATTCAAAACTCATCTATAAGACCATTTAATTCCAGCTTCACATATAATGCATATAAACATGTACATAAACTTTTAGTACTATGTTTTTCGTATAATATTTAATAAATATAAATTAAGTGTATGTTTTAAATGAGATATAATCAATAATGAATTATGAGATTAAAGTTAAAATCGTTCTACTTTATTTAAAATATATACATGACTTGTATTTATTATTAAGTATTACACAAATGATACAATATAAGATATGTCTTTTAAAATATCATTTTAAATATTTATGAAATAGTGGGAACCACTCATAAGCACTAAATGGTAGTGGTTCATTAATATATATACAACTTTTATAATTATTCATCATCGTTTCTTTTTATAAATAATTTCTTGTCCAACATCAATTTCATATGATATTTTTTTGGTATTATTTTAAGAAATCTTTTATAATTATTTAAGACACTAAAAAACTCATGATATAATGATTTGAAATTTAA
Organism: Ceratonia siliqua; assembly: GCA_034509205.1. NCBI lineage: Eukaryota > Viridiplantae > Streptophyta > Magnoliopsida > Fabales > Fabaceae > Ceratonia > Ceratonia siliqua. Next base: position 6,548 of record JASKGM010051979.1, read on the forward strand.
TATCACTAAAAATACAAATAAAATTATTTTATTTCAATGTTAATTACCATCACTCCCTCTTAATGCTTATTAAACTCCCCAATTATTTTTTTATGAAAGAGTGGAAACCAACCATAAGTGGCTGTATTATTATATGCAATTTTGAAATTTTTCTTTCATTTATTCTTGTTTTGGACTTTATGAACCATAAAAGTTATTTTATTAATAAATACTAATGTGCAATATTGAAAGTGAAGTGGATTTGAACTCGCAACATTAGAGTCATTAAGCATTCAATATTAAAAAAAGTGTCACTTGAATAAATTATAACTTGCTTCACAGTTATGCTTCAGGGAAATTAGGATTCAAGTTCAAAATTGAAAGGGTGAAGACAGAAGAAGAACTAAAAAAAATAATAATAAATGTCATGTCAATTTGCCATGGTTTTTATTTAATTTTTTTTATTGACTCGTCATGACTATTACTATGGCAATTTGCCACGGTATAATGGCTCCATAGTAAATCGAATTTTTTTTCTTTTGCCACAATTCTTTAGTTAACTTTTTTTTCATTGACTGGCCATGGCAAATGAATTTTTTTTGCCATGGTTTTAGCCACAATTTTTATTTAAATTTTTTTCATTGACTTGCCGTGGCAAATATTGTGGCAATCAAATTTTTGTTGCCACGGTGTTAGCCACGATTTTTCATTAACTTACTATGGCTAATACCGTGACAATTTGCTACTGTATATTACTTCCATGGCAAATCAATTTGTTTGCCATAGTTTTATCCACAGTGTTTTATAAAATAAAAAAATTCATTGACTTGCCCTAGTACCGTGGCAATTTGCCACGGTTAATGTGTCTATGCCAAATCGATTTGTTTTCCATGGTGTTAGCCACAATGTTTCATTAAAATTTTAATTCTCTGAATTTTTCGTGGCAAATATCGTGACAAACTTTCATGACATAGTACTTCTATGGCAATTGTCATGGCAATATTGCCACTGTATTACTATTCATGGCAGAATTGCCACAGTATCAATTTTTCATGGCAAAAATTGTGGCAATTTTACATAATTGAAAATTGATTATTTCCGTAGCAAATGTGTGGCAATTTCTGTGACAATTGCAATAGAATTAACTTCCACATCAAAATTCCGTGGCAAATCGTGACTTTTCTTGTAATGATTTAAAGCATAAAAGTAAGTTAAAGCCTTGGTTGAGGGAAATTAAAAATGAAAGGTGCATTGGGCGAAATTGTGATAAAACAAATATGGAAAATGAAGTAAACTAAGATAAGAAAAATGGGAGAAGGATCCATGGCCGGATAAATGCCAATTTGGCAGGTTCAATTGACTAGACCCCCTCATTTGGTCGACAAAATGTTGCAAATGGGTAAGGGTTAAAAACTCACAAACCCTAAAATTATAAACATTTCTTCCCCAAATCCTAAAGCCACCCTAGAGAGCACATTACCCTTGACTTTGCCCACTAAATTTCATGCCAAATCGATCCATAAAACGTTACTGTAATCTAGCTCAAAGATTCTAGAGCTGTTAAATCATTATCAATCGATGATATTTTCACTAAAGCCCTAAGAGTTAGGTTGGCAGCCATAGAAGCATCCCAAGTTTCAACCCCCCAAATTGTTTAGTGATTTTGTTGCAATGGCTTCATGGAGAAGAATGAAGCAGGGTGAGTTTATCAACAACCCACCGTGGACTCAAAGGACAACTACAAGAAACCTCCAAGTGAAGTATATGATGAGGTATTGATCGTTTCATATGTTCCTAGTCAACTCTACTATGAAGATTTGGTTTATTGTGATATTTTATACGGAAGGTCAATTTAGAAATCGACATAGGACGTATATCAACAAGTTGGGATTCTAGAACTATTCTAGTGTATCAACCTGTGGGAGGAGTTCCTAACTATATCAGGATCAGTGTATCCCAAGCTAGTTCACCAATGTTATGCAAATTTGATTCTTCTTCAAGCGGATCCAGTTTTGTTGCTGAGTCGGGTAGAAGGAAGAATTGTGGTTTTTTATGTTAGGAATATGATGCCTTGGAAAGCAAGTTTATTGCCAAATCATGTAATGATTAATATATTTTAATAACTAAATTAAGAGCTTATTTATGTAAGCTTTATATTATGGCTATTAAGGTACGGAGATTCTAAATGAATCGAGATACATTTGCATAAAGGTTATGCAAGGGAGATATGTATCTTTGGATGAATGAAAAAACAATGTTCACAGTCGCTTAATAGAGCTTATCACTTTATTTAATAAAGACTGCAATGTCCAAATTGCCTCCATTGAAGGAGTAGAATTCTCCTCTAAGGGAATGGTGAATCTCAAACCATTGAAGTGGTTGACTTTAGGTATTGATACTGATACATGAATAGGAATCGAGTGAGGTATCAAGCTCACGTTGAATACCATTACTCAAACTTGAAATCACACATGTGCACTCGGTTGTGGTAAAACCAAATTATGATGAAATGTGAACTTGTGTTCATATCTAGTATGGTCTTTGATATACTAAAGGCAAGATTATCTATCATGTTGGTCAAGACTCTATATATTAGGATCATAATTGGAGTAAATATCAGGGAACATGTATCCAAGAAATAGAATTCATAGTACAAACATCACTTCTAGTGATTTTAGGAAGATAATGACAAACAAGGCCCATTGAATGATGAATTAGCTATTTATAATTTCCTAATATCTTTTAGATATGTTCTAAAAGTATTTGGTCACTTATCGGATGAAATCTGAGATTAAGGGACAAAATTGATATGAAGGGTAAAATGATAATTTTACCTTGTATAATTAGATGGCTAACCTTACGTTTCAGTTTTGAACATTGTCAAGCATGAGGTTAAATTTTAGGTATGTATTTTTATGAATATACAATTTCAAAGCAAATGATTATTGCTTAGAGTTTTTCCTAGCTTCACTAATTTTTTAATTTATTGAAAGATGATAGATTACATTAAAATATTATCTAGTCAAGAAACATACAAGCCAGCCAATATAAAAAGTGAGTACATTGGTTTATTATGAGAGTGAGAGAAGCAAATCATGTCCATTGGATATGCTTGAATAGTTAGGATTAAAACACTAAGTCATGTAACTTTTTTAAGTGCATAGTGACCTTAAGTGGCCTTTTAATCAAAATCATTCATGCAAAACCATTCAACTATCATAACTCATAAGGTTTCTTTTATGTTACCTTTCTACATTATCTTCTGATGTACTGTCATGTATTCATGGATCATTTATTGTCATGAGTAGAAGAGTTTTCTCATTGTTCCATATAATCTATGTCAGTGCATATTGATGGTTTTCCTTCATTTAGTTCATTTTTTATAGGAAATTAAATAGAAATAATGGGATATAGCAAATAAATATTGAGAATACTAGGATAATGGGAAAGTATAATGTATGTATGGATTGGAGATTGTTGTAATTAGAGTGTTTACACATACAAATACTTTGTTTTTATCTTGATTGTTAGTGGTTGTTCTAGCATGAATTAAATCCTTTTCTATTCATTTTGAGGTTCCTCAAAGTTGTTTGTGGCGTATCTTGCCTTGCTTTGATGTTTAGCTAAGGTTCATATGAAAGAGAGAAAGAAATCATGGAGTCTACCTCTATAAATCAAAGAATTATTATAGACAAGGATGATGAACAAATTTTTACTCTGACTTTGAACAATGCATCTAGCAATGATAATATGCAAGCTATTTTGAAAGAGCAACTTTATTTGCATGACAACTTGTTGTATGAAGGTGAGTTTTTTCATGTTCATTGTTTTGCTCATATATTGAATCTTATTGTCCAAGAAGGCTTAAAAGTAGATAGTGAAGCTTTAAATAAAATTAAAGAATTTGTCAAGTATGTGAAAGTTTCAGAGTATGATGAAAAAATTTGAAGAATGTGTGAGGAAAGTTGGTAATATTGACAATAATGTTGGCTTGTGCTTGGATGTGTCTACCCGTTGGAATTCAACATTGATGTTGGATAGTGCCATTAGATATAAAAAGGCTTTTGCTTCTTTTCAATTGAATGATAAGAATTATAAATATTGTCCTTTATTTGAAAAGTGGAAAAGATGAAAGAAAATAAGTGAGTTCCTAGAGCCATTTTATGACACTACCAACTTGATCTTCAGTTCTTGTTATCCTACATCAAATTTGTATTTTATACAAGTTTGGAAAATTGAGGTTTTGTTGAAGGAAAACTTGGTGGGTGAAGATGTGGTTATAAGTGACATGTGTAAAAGGATGAAAGAAAAGTTTCACAAGTATTGGAATCAATATAGTATAATACTTGCATTTGGGGTTGTTCTTGACCCACAAATAAAGCTTTTAATGTTGGAGTATTTTTATTCGAAGGTTGAGAGTGATCCTGCTAAATGCCAAGAGAAGTTGTCACTTGTGAAGACAAAGTTGTACAAGCTTTTTTAGCAATATTCCAATGTCAATAAGCTAAATTCTTCTCAATCTCAAATTCCTATAAGTTTTATGTCACTTACACCTAGGACAAGTATAGGAGGAATAGGAAGCAAAGGTAAAAGAATCCTTAATGTAAGTATTCTAACAATTTCTTTTTTTCTTGTATTATGTTTCATGTAATGTAGGAAATTAAGGCATATGAGAGCCAAACTATTACAAATGCTGAAAAATCTCAATTGGATCTCTATTTGGAGGAACTAAAGCTTGAATTTGGGTATTATGAAGATTTAGATGTATTGGAGTATTGGAAGAGTCATAGGCATCAATTTCCAACTCTTGTACTAATGGCATGTGATATTTTGGTTGTCCCCATAATTATTATTACATCAAAATCAACATTTTCTATTAGTGCTAGTGTACTCAACAAGTATAAAAGTTGTACCCTTCCTCAAAAAGTGTAGGCTTTTATTTGCACTCGTAATTTGTTGCATGGTTATGTTAATGGTAATTTTATTTACAAATTGTTAAATTGTTATTTATTTGGTTGGTACCTTGGTTTATTATGATTTTAATTTTTAACTACTTTTATCTTTGTGTATTGTATATGTAAATAATGAAGATAGTGCAACTATTAAAACAACTTTTTTAAAAGAGGGATCAAATGTTCCTTTAGAGATTATTGATGAAGATAAAGAGGAAGGAGAAGGAGAAGAAAAATATGATTTGAATGATGGGATGGAGGGTGAACTTTAAAGAACTTGATATTATTTTAGTCTTTTGATCTGTATATAATAGTTTTAGTTAAATAAACTAATGTTATATAATATAATTTTTTTCCTTAAAAATTTTTTGTAACCCTTCAGCAGGGCGGATTGAGCTGGGTGTTTCCAACCCATCCCACCTTGTATGGCGATGGGGCGGCTTGCCTTGATAGCATTAATCATACAAGCTCTTCTTGTTATCTCAAAAGGAACAAAGGCAGTTCTCAGACCACGTGGGTGCCTAAGGGTACAAAGGTAGCAAGAACTAACATCGAAGGACTCATAAAAGATTGGGTACCTAAATCTGGTTTATTATTTTTGTAGATGGGCCTAAAGTCCAAGTCAAAAAGCACTTAATGGTACTTGGAGAATGAATGTTCTAAGCACACGACTCTACAAAATTCATCAACCTACAAGAAATAGATGGTGGATTGGTCACTTTTGGTGACAATGGTAAAGGCAAAATTATTGGTGTAGGTAAAATAAAGTTGCATGATACTTGCTGCATTAATAATGTTGCATTCGTAGAAAATTTAAGACACAATCTCATTAGCATCAGCCAACTTTGTGATAATGGATATAAAGTAGTATTTGAACCAAAACATTGCATTGTACATAACATCTCAAATAACAATATCATTCTTGTCGTTCATAAATATGAGAATGTGTACGTACTTTATACTGAGGACTTATCTTCAAAAGAAATAAAACATTTTCATCCATGCATGACAATTCATGATTTTGGCATCAACATTTTTGTCATGCAAGCTGCATTTCATCTCCAAGCTTTCTAAACTTGATTTAGTTGTAGGGTGCCCAAACTAAACTTTGAAAATTATCATCTATGTCATGCATGCCAAATGAGAAAATAGGCCATAAATTCTTTCAAACCCAAAAATGTAGTTTCAGCTTCCAAGTTACTTGAATTGCTTTACATTGATTTTTTTGGTCCCACACAAACTCACAACTTTTATGGCAAGAAATATGGCTTTGTTATTATAGATGATTACTCAAGATACACTTGGATTTTATTTTTTGCACATAATGATGATGCATTCAAAGCTTTTGAGACTCTTTCCAAGAAAATTCAAAAAGAGCACCGGTCAAGTATTTTAAAAATCCAAAGTGATTATGGAATGGAATTCCAAAATAGATTTTGAAAATGTTTGCAATAACTATGAAATTTCTCACAACTTTTCTAGTCATAAAGAAAAAATAGGTTTTTGCTTGACATGGCTAAAACCATGCTTTTTGAGAACTCTCTTCCTAAATATTTTTGGGCTAAAGCTATAAATATTGCATGCCACCTTTTAAATCGTTGTCTCATTAGACCAATCATTAGAAAAACTCCTTCTGAGCTTTAGAAAGGAAGAAAACTCAATGTAGGATATTTTCATGTTTCTAGTTGCAAATGCTACATACACAACAATGAGAAAAGTAATTTGGGTAAATTTGATGCAAGGGCTGATGGAGGGATTTTTCTTGGATATTCTACTAATAGTAGAGCATATAGAGTGTATAATTAGAAGACTTTAGTGATACAAGAATCGATGCATCTTATTTTTAATGAATCTAACCCCTCCTTGAGCAAGAATATAGCCATTAATAGAGATGAAGAAATATTGGACAGCAAGGATAAACATGAAATATACAGCAATGAGGAAAATGCCGAAAATCAAATGGAAGAAAAAGGCTCCTAACTTGAAGACGAAGAAGAACCTATATTGACAAATCTGAAAACTCCTAGTGAGTGGAAATATGATTTAAACTATTCTTTGGACTTCATCCTTGGAAATCCAATGGAAGGGCTAAGAACAATGTTATCCTATAGGCTTGATAATAATCTTACCTTCATCTCTCAAATGAGCCTAAATGGATAGAGGATGCTCTTAAAGATGAAGGTTGCATTCTTGCAATGCAAGAGAAGCTAAACCAATTCAAAAGAAATGAGGTTTGCATCTTGTCCCTAAACCATGCAATCATACCATTATTGGGACAAAATGTGTATTTTGAAATAAACTTGGAAAACACTAACAAACTAAATGATCACCTCCCTTAGGATCATTGATATTAAACTAGAACCAAAGTTGAAACATGTTTCCAATCAAAACCTAATTATTCAGTAACCAAGACCCTTTTAAACTCGCCCAAACAGAGATTGTGAACACCATGAACTCTGACAGTCTTAACACAAAATCTTAGCATAATAGACGCTCAAACATAATCAACCCAAATTGAAATTCCAAGTATAAACCAACAACTTCGGTCAAGAAAATCACCAATACCAAAATCAAGATTTTAATTCCATGTTTGAGCAAAATAGAGCAAATCAACATAACATTAGTATAAAGGAATTAGCCCTAAGACTTCAAAATCACAACTTACCTAAAACAAAACAAACAACAGATTAAATCCAAAGACAAATAGAATTAACCCAAATTTAAGCTCAAACAAAGAAATTGGAAATTTGAACTAAAAATAAACTCACTCAAAACTCCAAAATCTCCCAAAGGAAGACAACTCAAAAATTAGATAAAAGAAAAAGCAGCAACCTGTGATAAAGGGAGATGGGGGAACAGTAGAGACTATGGCCCTAATTTAGGGTCTTCCTTCGCTGCCACGCCGTTAATGGGTGTTTGAGCTTTGGTAAGAGTAGGTACTGGTGTTGTACTAACGGTGGTGGCTCCAAGCTCCTTTTTCCTGAAATTGGTGGTAGCTATGGCAAGGAGAACCCCCAAGAGAACCAAAGGGAAAAAACACTTGAATCCCAAATTCTTCTCTACCTTTCTTCTCTTTGTCTGCATAGGAAGAAATCTCTGAGTAGTCTTTTAGTGTGTGCTAGTCACTCCAGTTTTAGGGTACGATAGTGATTTCTTGTGAGAAAGAATAAAGAAGGAGATGTCGCTACGATAGGAAGGAGATGTTGCTGCAATGGGAAGGAGATGTCGTTGCGATGGGAAGAAGGAGATGCCGCTGCTATAGTGAGAAGGAGAAGTGGCCTAGGCTCAGGGAAGAAGTAGACGATGGTTCTAAGTGGGGAAGAAAATGACTTTAGTTAAGAAATGAGAGATGTTGTCTTGGAGAGCTTAGGAGTGAGGGTTTCAAACTTCGAACATTGGGTTCATGGATTGGGTACCAGAACACTGTCCATACCTGACTTGGATATGCTTATTTTAATAGGTTCAGGCCTTATTTGTTATAATAGGCCTATAACCTTTTTTATTGGATATGGATATCTAGCCTAACAGACTGGACATACATGACCCATGAATACTCTATATGCATGGTCCGATTGGTCAGACCTTACCAAACTTCAAAATTTCAAAAGTCCTCCTTGCCACATCTTCCTAGGGTTCAAATTGATGTTTTTGCATCATTAATTTTCAAGGTTTCGTTAAAGTGTGTTCTCGGTGCATGCCAATACCTAATATGTTTTGACGCAATTTTGTTTCAGATTTGTTTCTTCAATTCTATTATTATAATAGCCCATTATCACATTAATGCAACATATTTCATCTGGATAAAATGAAGTTCTAATTCAAATTATTGAGAGGTTCAATGTCCTTTATTCCCGAGACATTTTATTACTCCATGAGATACAAAACCCAATAAGAATAGAAGATACCTAAAATATATTTGGAATTAAGACTTCGAAGTCTTAATGAGTTGAATCATATCAAAATTTTGATGGAACCCTTGGAGTATCTTCTATTCTAACTAAAATTTTGGAGGAAAATGACAAGACACGTGTTAGTTGGTGGTATTTAGGTATCGTATTATAAGCAACCTATATAGAGGTTTTAGGTGTGCAAATTTTGGTGGAAAAAAGATGTGTCTACGGGTGATATTTAGTTATTCTTCTTTCGTGTCTCAATATAGATTGTTCAGTATGTAATTACGGCAAAACCTCTACTAGTTTATTAAAAATGAGTAAAAGCACAATTTAAGGCATTAAATATGCTCTTTTCACTTTTTTTTTATTCCAACTGTTTTAATATTTTCTTTTATACTTTAGGCAGATAATTTAAATATTGTTGCTTCTTCTAAAATTTTTGAGCATGTAGGCAGGATTATAGGTTTAAAATTAATTGTAAATAATAAACGGTTCGTGTGGCTGCCGATATGGCCTTCAAAATCCTGTAATTACTGCGCAGAATAAATACCCTGCGCCCATTTGGCGTTTACAAGCAGCACCACCGGTTAGCTCTTTTGGAGTGAATTTGAAGTTGCCCTAAGAGTGCTACTTGAAAGAGATAAGAAAGAGAGAGATGCAGGGAACCGCAGCCGACGGAGAGGCGGTGGACTTCGAGCCGGAGGACGATGACTTGATGGACGAGGATGGAGGCGCTGACGCAGACGCCTCCGCTTCTCCCCATGCTCCTCCTCTCCCTAAGCTCAAATCTGCCATCACTGGCGGCGCGTCTTCCTCACTCTCTGGCCCTAAGAAAACCAAAGGCCGCGGCTTTCGTCAGGAAACTGATGCCGAACGTAACACCCGCCTTTCCGGCTCCGATTTCGACTCCCTTACCACCGAGGGGGGGCCCGGTCCTCAACGATGTTAGTCTCTCTTTCCCTTTGATACTTCTCTAGTTGTGCATATTCATATACCTGGTCGCATGTATGATTCTGATTCTGATTTGTGCGTTTTGCTTAATAACTTTCTGTAAATACATGTTTGGTGTTTGGCATTAGGGTTTCGGGTTCAATTTTGGTTTTGGGCACTTAAATGGTTAGGATATTTACTTTTTTAGCATTTCCTTTATAGAGGTGAAAATAGAGAGAATGGAGGCAAAACGGGAAGTTCTGCTCAGTAGAAATTCGCAATGCTCAATGCTTGTCTCTGTTTGCAAACCTTGCGGATTAAATCATAGCGTTTGATATTCCTGAGGGATACAATATATTTAGTAGCTTGATATATGAAGATTATACATGAATTTCAGGGGTGAAACAATAACGTATGCATGACATTTTATGAAACTAATGTTTTGAGTTTATTTTCCTTTCTTAACTTCTTGAAGTCTGTCCACGACAAAGATAGAGAGCAAGCTATTCTACTGATGTTCAATTATTGCTCCTATCTGAGCATCCTTGAGCCTTATGAGATGGATTTAATTTACTATCATGTTTCCTTGCATTGTCAAGTGAATTGCACATGTTTTCTTCTAGGGCTGTAAATAGGGTTATAATCGATCCTAGCTTGGCTGAGTCGATCTCAAGCTTGTCCATTTAAAATAAACCGAACCTTAATTTGTGTCCAAGGTTTAATTGAGCCAAAAATTATGTTCAAGCTTAGTTTGTTTATTAAACAAGCCAACCCCAAGCAATTTGCGAACAATATATAAATATGATATGTACTTGTATGTATTTGTATAAGCTAAACTAATAAGAAGTTTTGAACTTTTATATTATCTATATGTGTATATAAGAAAAATTTTAGAAAAAATATATTATAATTTTAATTGTATATAAATTATTGTATTTGTCTATAATTTTTTATAACATTATAAGTAAATAAATAAAATATATATGAAATTGTATTACTTTACTAATAATTGAGATGTTCACGAGCTTAACAAGTTTAGCATCAAAATCTCTAGCTTGGCTTGTTTAACTAAACGAGCTTATATGTTGCTGAAGCCTGTTCGTTTGTTCGTTTAATAAATGAACCGAACCAAATTCAAACTTTTAACGAGTCAAATCTGAGTAGTTCATGAAGATTCAGTTCATTTACACCCTAGTTGTAAATGAGCTGAGCTTTTAGTGAACTGTTTGGGTCGGCTTGCTTAAAGTTCAGTTCAGCACATTCATGTAATTAGTGAACATGCTTGAGTTTGGTATGGAGCTCATTTATTAAGTGAGTTGAGCTTGAGAATTTCATTGTTTGGCTTGGCTTGGCTCGGCTCACTAAAGCTTGATTAAATATAAAATAATAAATATATTATTATGTAAAATACATAATATTATTAATATATATTGCAATGAAATATATTAATAGAAAATGTATAATTAAACTAATATAAGATTCAACTTGGTTTGTGTAAGTTTTTTTAAGTTTATATTTTCAAATAAAAAGAATACTTCATAGGTGCTACAATTTGAGGATGACTAATTTCTGGCTGGATATGTTTGGTTTGGTTCTTCAATTCTGTGACAGACAGATACAGAAGTTGAGTATGAATGAAGGGACAAGAGTCACAATATAATTCATCCTTATCTTTGCTTCTTTCCCCTTCTCTATTGTTTAAAGTAGAGTACTGAATTCTCACACATCGAGTGAATGCTGAAGTGTGTAGTCAACCATCCTCTGAGAATTTCACTCTTGGGTGCAACTGATGCAAAATGCTTAAATTATAATTGAAATATCAGAACCGAGAATGATGAACCAACTCTAGCCCCCTCATATCACATATCTATGTTATATTCTTATCTGGCTTACCTTGATAAAACCCTTTGGAAGTCCAAACCTCCCTCTAAGGTCAAGCCCTTTCTTTTGGACAGTGGCACTCAATGAGATTTAGCCTAGTGACTGTTTGCATATTCACAGACCGTCATAAAACTTTCTCTTCTGATATGTGCATCAATTGTGGTACTTTGGTTCAGGTTTTGGAATAGCTGCTCGTCTTTCGTACATTGTCCAGCAGCCGCTTCCATTTGTAATTAGTTGTTTGAAACTTTTGGTGGCTTTCCTGAGTGTGTGGCCTCTCACTTTTGAACAGGCTTTTATATTTAGTTCCTAAAGCTTGGCAGGACTAAAGAGAGAAAGCCTTTATGGTGATGTGCTATCTAAGCTGATTTATGGTGTATTTGGCTAGAGTGAAATGCTTGCTTCTTGTGAACTCTTCTCAGTCCTTTGGTTTGATATTTGATGAAATTTTTTTTATGGCCTTCCTCTGGTGCTTAGCTATTAGTTTCAATGGAATCTGAAGAGCTTTATTGTATTGATGAGTCTTTGTTTTTTCCTGTTAAAAGAAGAAGGGAAATAATATCTCATGCATGAGCAAACTTTCACTCTTAGCAGGTTCTTTGTTTAAGTGCACCATGCACCATGCACCATGCACCATCCACCAAATACACAAGTGTTTGTGTTTAGGTGTAGTGCTCATGTATCTTGTGCATCTATCTTTAGAGTACCTATGATTATACTGATGTGCAGGGTTCTTAGGGATCATTGTGAGTTATGTTTTTCCTATATCTGCTTTAACATGGGTTTGTAGTTTCAATTTCTTGTGGGAACATTGTATGCAGCCATTGAAGGATGGATTATTTTGGTCACTGGGGTGCATGAGGAAGCGCAAGAGGATGATCTGCAAAATGCATTTGGTGAATATGGAGAGATTAAGAATCTGCATTTGAATCTTGACCGTCGCACTGGTTTTGTCAAAGTAAGTGATAAATTTTTTTTTGTTTCAATAACATGTTATTATAATGTTGTTGATTTAATTCTAGAATTTTCTCTCTGAAAGTGATTATTAGTCTTGTTGAACAACTTGTCAGGCTTCTAATTCTACACTTCTGGTCATTAGTATAAAGAATGGAATTAGCTAGTTCATTGGTTTCTGAAGCAAGATGCTTAAATGGTTTGGAATTGGACTTTTTTTGAAGTGAAAAACTCATAATCTTCTGATAAGTGGATAATTCCTAATTTGGATTTAAATTTAGAGAACTATAACTGTGGATATTTGGCTTGACCTTGTCTTAGTCTTTTCAAATAGCACTGAGGCCGGAGCTGAAACTGATCATTGTACTGGATGAATTTTGACTATTGAATGCATATATGGTTTTCACTAATGATAAGTGAGAATTCTTTACCTTCACGGAGCTCCTCAAGAACTTGCCCTTAGCCTGATGGACCTGATGGTAGCAAATTCATCCATTGTATGGAATATTCCTAAATCTTCCCACTACCAAAGTATTGCTAAAATTGCATTGTTAGTACATTTTGATGACAAGCTTTTTTGCTTGTCATGGCATGCATTTTGTTAGATTG
>JASKGM010052000.1:3481-15185 GCA_034509205.1 Ceratonia siliqua
TATGTCTAACTTTCAATATAAACTGCTTACTTTTGAAGCTTTACTTAGAATTAGCAAAAGAGTATATAACATGATCAGAACAACTTTGCCATGATTGTAGCCAAATTTGAAGAAAGATGAGGAGGAAGAAATTCAAAGAAAAACAACAAAAATTGGTAGCAACAACATCCTACTCCTACCTCAACAACTCAAAAACATACTCAAGGCACTCAAAGTGTCAATCCAGGTTCATCCAATGGTCATGGATCTAGTAATATGAATAGAATTCCTTCTTGGGCTAATGATCCAACCTTTAACCCCTTATACCACTCAAATATGTGGAAAAAGAAACCAAATGGCTTTTGTTGCTTCCATAGGTATGATTATAACTATCAATGCTGTCATCCACCACATCAAATGGCTACAATGGTAGCTCAATCAAATTCACTTCACAATGATAACACTTGGTATATTGACAGTGGAGCAAACCAGCATGTTACTTTTAACATTTGGTAATCTTCACCTAACAGAACCTTACAAAGGCAAGGACACTATAGCTATTGGCAATGGTAATGGCTTATACATTGAATAAAATTTCACACACCACAAACGAATCTCATACCCACCTTACACATGAAACATGTTCTTTGTTGTCCAAAAGCAGCTATAAACTTGTTATCTATCAATCATTTCTATAAAGATAATAATTGTCATTTTGTTTTAACTAACATTTCTTTATGAAGGATAACACCACTGGTCAAGTGTTGCTAACAGGTAGGAGTGAAGAGGACTTTATCCTTTCAAAATTGGGCAACCTATTACTAATAAATTTCACAACAAGGTTGCTTTTGTAAGAGCTCGTACTACTCTTAATGTTTGGCATGCAAGATTGGGGCATCCCTCTTCTCAGTTAGCAAGAGAGTCATCAGTACCTTTGATATACCCACTTCTAGTTCCCACCATTCAAATTCTATTTGTAAACCCTGCATCATTGGAAAAGCTATACAACTACCTTTTAAAGAATCTTCAAGAGTTGTGTCTACACCTTAAGAGCTTATCCATTCAGATGTATAGTCTTCACCTATTATTTCCACCAAAGGTCATAGGTATTATGTTTTTTTTGTAGATGACTTCTTCTGGTTTACTTGGGTGTATCCCATAATAAATTTGATGTTCAATCATGTTTTATACATTTCAAAACAATGAATGAAAATAAATTTTCTACAAAAATCAAGGAACTTCGGTGTGACAATGGTGGAGAATTTATTTCCCATCAATTTCAGAGATTCCTACAAACTTGTGCTATCCATCAGCGTCTATCTTATCCTTATACCTTTTAGCATAATGGCCTAGCTAAGAGGAAACATCGTCACATCATAGAAGTGGGTCACACTATGTTAACTCAATCTCATTTGCCCTTAACTTATTGGGTTGATTATTCCTTTCTAAAGACCTTTGGTTATGCTTGTTATCCTTTTTTGTGACCCTACACCAAACACAAGTTAGCTTTCCATAGTAAATAATGCATCTTTTTAGGTTATCCCTTGCATCATCATAGCTATAGGTGCTTTGATCCTGTTTCTAATAAGGTATACATCTCTAGACATATTACCTTTAATGAACAAATTTTCCAACTCGGAGATCGGTTCTCTCTTGCTCCTCCTGCTAGTAATAGTACTCCTTATCCAAGTACCATCTTTGACCTTCTTATTTTTACTCACAATCTCTAATAGTTCATTCTTCAAATTCCTTTCCTGACACCACTTCTAACTCCACGTCCTTCCTTTCTTCACCTTCACATCATACACAAGACTGTTCAGTTGATTACTCTTCACCCAGCCACCTGCATAATTCCCAGTTTAGTCCTACCCCTTCTTGTCATGATCAATCTCCTAGTTCACAGCAACCTACAAGCTCTTCTACCACCACACCAGATATTCCTATTGATTCACAACAACCTTAGGATTTTGTAAATACCTAGCAACATGTCACTTACAATCATCAAATGGTCACAAGGTCTCAAACAGGCTCCTTTAAACCTAAACAGTTTCATGATTTCAAACTCTTCTATACACCCTCTCAAATCACTCTCCAGTATACTTACTTGTGTTGAACCAACTAGCTTCTCACAGGTTATTTTATCCCAGGATTGGCAAAATGGAATGCAGATTGAATTTGATGCTCTAATTGCAAATGACACATGGGGTTTAGTTCTTAGATCCTTTGATCAAAATATTATAAGAACCAAGTAGGTTTACAAAATTAAACAAAAAGCCGATGGGAGCATTGATCGTTATAAGGCAAGATTAGTGGCTCTTAGTTTTCAACAAATGGATGGTGAAGATTACATCGAAACTTTCAGACCAGTGATCAAACCCTCTACTGTCCAAGTTGTTCTAGCTCTTTCAGTCTCCTTTAACTAGCCAGTATTGTAGTTTGATGTCTCAAATGCCTTTCTACATAGGACACTTAAGGATGAAGTCTTTATTGAACAACCTCAAGGCTTCATTGATTCTAATCACCCTCAGCATGTATGCAGACTTAAAAAGGCCCTCTATAACCTTAATTAGGCCGAACGAACCTGGTTTCTTAGGCTTTCTACTGCACTCCTTAATCTTGGTTTTATTGGTTCTAGTGTTGACTCTTCCCTATTTACATTTAACTCTGGCTAAGTTCATGTGTTTATATTAATATATGTCAATGATTTATTAATTGTGGGATCATGTTCTCATTTTATACAAACACTCACTGACCAACTCGAATGAGAATTTACTCTGAAAGCTCTTAGTGATCTTGGGTACTTTCTAGGCATTGTAGCCACACGAGATGCATATGGCCTCCACTTAAGACAGAGCAAATACATCATTGATGTCTTACATTGAGCTCGCATGATTGGAGCAAAATCGTATGCAGCACCCTGCACTTCAAGAGGCAAAATGATAAGTAAAAATGATGAGCTTGTAGCTGATGTCACAGCATATAGGCAGATTATTGGTGCACTTCAATATTACACTTTTACCCGTCCAGACATTGCTTATTCTATAAATCAACTCTGCTAACCTCCACATTCTCCTACTACTCTCCATTGAACATCAACTAAGTGTGTTTTGAGGTTCCCTAAAGGTACCATTGACTATGGTCTATATTTCTCAGAAGGTTCTCTTACTTTACATGCCTATTGTGGTTCGGATTGTGTAGGAGATTTTAACCAGACGATCAACTACTAGTTAAGAAATTTTCTTAGGGCTTTGCCTAGTTTCTTGGTGTGCCAAGAAACAAAGCATGGTTTCTCGCTTCAGCACAGAAGCTGAATATCGAGCTTTAGCTATGGTAGTTGCTGAGTTATACTGGATTCGCATGCTTCTTAAAGATCTCAGGCTTCCTCTACTTTCTCCATGTATAGTTTGGTGTGACAATGAAGGTGCCATTGCCCGTGCAGTGAATCTAGTTTATCATGCACAAACCAAGCACATTGAGGTAGGCTTCCATTTCATTCGAGAGAAAGTAGTTAATAAGGATGTCCAAATACAATACATCACCTCCTATGACCAAGTTGCAGACCTCTTCACCAAAGGATTTAGCTCATCTCGATTTTAGCTCTTAAGGGACAAACTCATGGTGGTGAACTCCTTATTCATTTGTGGAAGCATGATAAGCAATCAATGACAAATAAGAATTAGGCCAAAGTGAATCATAATGCATCAGATAAATCTATAACGGCTAGACAATAATGAGGATCCCTAGAGTGAAGTTTTACAGAGATGTCTCTGGCCTATATAGCTCTCTTTGATTAACATCCATATATTTTTCATTCTTTCCTTGTATGGTTTGATTCTTTCCTTGTATAGATTGATGTACAGCTTGACTCACTCTTATAATGACTCTATATATTAGAATACAACAATGGCTATGACCTTTAGTCAAGCCCTTCTTTCACAATATTTTCAATGAGCAATCATGCTGCTGGACCATGACCGGATCCAAATTCATGACGCCAAGCTCCTTCCTCAACGCCTTCAGCCCAACAACACAAACCACCAAGAACCACTGTCAACTTCATAGCCCTGAGTCCAACCACCTTCCAATACTACGGTTAATCCCACAAGGACAAAGACGTCAACCTCAACGTCCATAGAGGCAAAATCCTTCTTGTAATTAACATTGCTTCAAAATGATTATTCTCGGCGACTATCATGTACCCTGTCAAGCTTCTCTCAATGCCAAGCTCACGAATAACGGAGGATTTGGTTTATGTTATATGATTGGGGGGTTTAAACACTTGAAATGAGGTAAATTTTTAAAAATTGTTGTATCTTACGTGTTGTGAAAAATTGAATGTAAAAATAATATTTGATAAAATATTAATTTTAAGAGTAGACTTGATTATTCAATAATTAGTAATATTTTTAAAAGCTACTATGAATATATAAAATGACAGTAATGAATATTATATATTTCAAAGACTTTATCTTGTATTACAAAAAAAAAATACTTATTGTCTATGAATAATAATAATTTGATATAATAATATTTATATTATATTAAATTAAAAATTAATTTCAAACTAATAGGAAAAAAAAGGTATATGATGTTTACAAAAATATAGCCACAAATGGAAGTTTTTGTTAAAAAGTATAATGATAAGAATAATATATACGTATATGAAGAAATATTCTTTTAAACATTTTAACTTTATAACAACCTCACCCTCTTTGATATGTCGTGCTTCTAAAAAACAACAGTGACTTTTATAAAAACATCAAAAGAAGCACAGTAAAAAAAATATTAAAAGAAGAATCTTCTCATAAAAACCAATTCTCACAAAATTAATAATTTTTTAACTAATTAATATAATAATAAATTATATAATTAAGGTAGGATAAATAATAGTAATTGACTAAGAAAAAAGTTAACTAAACATAAACTTATAACTTTTATTATTAAAAAGTATAAAAAACACAAACCATAAATTTCCAAATTCGCCTTAAACCATCCCAAAACTAAATTTGATTAAGTTACTTTTTCCTTTTGATCTCCATCTTGCTTGCTTGTTCTTGAGCCAAAAATAACTAAACCACTGTACTTCTAGCCAAACGCAATGTAAGAATTTCCTTTATTTGAGAATTTAAAAATGTGAAAAGAGAAATTATCATGAGAAAATGAAGTTACTATTTATTTAAATATTTAAGTACGTAATTATTATTTAGAAAATTTTAGTTTGTAATAAAATTTTAAATAAATTTTGATATAATCTTGTTATTTTAATAAAGACATTTGAGATTATAGAAATATTAATAACATTATCATATTAGTTTATTAAGAATTATAATACTAAATATTCTCGTTTAAATATCATTAGATTTTTTTATTTCAGTTTTTTATAGATAGACTTTTAGTCAATTATTATATGTTACCATTATTGATAAATTAGATTTAAATTATTTAGGGATTTTTTTTGTTTATCCTGTTAAAATCAAATTGATGAAAGAAAGTTATGAGTTGTATCTCAATTTTGAACTTTTTTCCTCTCGTATATATCCTCACAATTATCACAATTAGGCCTTGTAAGCATAATGCTTCTTTTCTTTTCTTTAGTTTATTTGTAGGAAAAATTATTCTTAAATGTCCAATGGCATATCAATTTCTCAGGTAATGTCCCATTTGGTACTTATTATTGTTCATGTCTTTTTTTTTTCTTTATAAAAAAGTCATTTTATTATTAAAAAAATTATAAAAATTAGTAATTATATTAACAGAATAACTATTTTTTATAACTAAATAATATTTTTTATAAAAGGTAAAAATAAAGACATAAATAGGATCAAATAAGGGTGTTGAGAGATACGATTTAGTTCGGATTTAAACCAAATCAATTATAAATATGTAGTTTGGATTCAGGTCAGTTTGAGGAATTAGGAAGACAGGAACCAAACCCAACTAAACTAAATCGATAATATTCAGTTCAATTTTATGGTTTGGGTTTTCTAACTCCTCCTTTTCCTCTTTCTCCTCTTTATATTTCAAACTGAAAAATGAGAGATTGTTGAACATTTATTTTGCAGAGGTAGAGAGAGGCTCTCTAGGAATGAGTAAGAATGACTATAAGACAGAGCACCCATTGTTTTAAGTAATGGATGGAAAATTGAAGACTTGGAAAGAAAGGGAATTCACAAAAACCCACCTCTAGTGGAAAGACCAAGGCAAATTTTATGCAGTAGCACTCATCAGATTACTAGGATAATCTTGAATTTTTGACACAGAATATGCATATTACCATATACAACTGATAGCTTTGTGGGTGTAAGTGGTTACTGTGGGGCTTCAGATATTCAGCTGAAATGGCTATTGTTTGAAGTTTCAAATGAATTGCATAAAAGTTCCAAATGGTTTGAATCACATGCTCTCCCATAAGCACCAGAACAAAACAAAGCAGAGGTAGAATCTATAGAAGCAAACATGTTTGATTCTTTCTTCATGTCGACTGCTCGTGGAATCTGAGGCGTGAAGGTGTGAAATTGACGCTTTGTGGCATTGACCATTTGTAGCTCGTGGACCTGTGGTGACCAGTGAATAACTGATAGAAGGAAAAAAAAAATTAATCCAAGGCTCGGTTTAAACCGCCATTTGGGAACCACAAACTGAACCGATTATGTGTGGTTTGTAAGAAATGAAACCGAACCAAACCTTTAGATCAACGGTTTGGTTCGCTTTAGCCTTTAGATTGGTTTGGTTTGGGCTGTTCAGCAATTTAAATCGAATGGCTGAACAACCCTAGAAAACACAATGAAACAGTATTCCAGCACTTCAAACAGCCCCACTCTCCCAAATATCCTAACACTTCAAAAAGGTAGGGGTCTCTCTTATTCACAATTCTCAATTTCTGCCTAAACCATAACCTTCACCCCACTCTCTGTTATATCCCATGCTGCATAATGGTCCCATGCTACATAACCGTCTTCCATTCCACAACTCCATAACCGTTCCCTCCTTTTCCCTCTGCTTGTCTTTTGTTTTGCCCTTTTTGCCCCTGGGGTCTATCACATACTATGCATAATGTACAAAAAATTTGACAGGACTTCAAATTGCTACAAAAATATTCCAAGGGACAGTTGATTTCTAATACAATGGACTCCCCTGTCAAAACTTTAACGATCAAAGACAGATCAAAGATGATCCCAACATCATATCCAAAATTGGTAAAGGACAGAGATAATTGTAGTACTAACTAGCAGCAGCTTCATTAAAACTTCAATCTTACTGTGGTTGCATCTCCTTGCACATCATATATCTCTGTTAACTGGAACTACCTTCAGTAATTTGGCAAGGTGATAAGATTTGAATTCTTTCCCATAACACATACTCAAATCCAGTGCTGTTTTTCCATCCTGAAATACAATAAGCCAATTAAGTTATACCATAAGGAGAAAGGAGAAATCCCTTGATCACTCGTTATCATACCCTTCATAATATGAAAATTTAATTAAGAAATTTAGCTCGGGTTTCTATTGACTATCACAACAGACTGAGTAATTAATATGGGTAAGCATTATGTATCTGAAACAACACAACTTTTTAGAATCCAAGAGTACGGCTGGTATATTATATAAAATATTTTAAAAGTATACTTATAGGTAAAAATCGATAAACTGTGTTAGAATTAAATCTAAAAATTATTGATAAATTTATATTCATAAAAAAGGTCACAAATAAACAAATTATAATAACTCAAAATTTCAAACCATGATTTTAGCAGAAAATTATGCAAATACTTAGCTGATAAGAGAGCAGACATATGGTATGCCCATAATACCCAGTATGGATTTCATATAAGTATGCCAGTAAAAATGGTGAATTAGTGCTTTAAAGTGCACAACTTAATTACTAAATCCAAGAGTTTATAAGTTATAACACACAAGAACTAAAATGAAAAAGAAATAATGGACCAACCACATTTTCCCATATTAAACAATGCTAAGAATAAACAAAATGGTAATAACAATTGGTCACCTGTTGCATATTTATGAGAACAGTGAGTTCTGCAGTGGAATTTACGACAAAGTTACCTTATTTCTTCTTGTCTTGTCTGCACCATTGACCAACAAAATTTTTGCTATATCTCTATTTCTGCTCTGAATGGCAATGTGCAATGGAGTCCAACCTTCCTGAAATATTAAGATTTAAACAAGTCTTACATAATAAATAAACACGAATAACATCTTTATGAATAAAAGCCGAGATTCTATGTTAATCAGAGCTTACATTATCTGCAGCGTTCATGTCAACCTTATATTTGATCAATAACTTCACAGTTTGCTTGGCACCAACTTGAACTGCATAATGAAGTGGGGTAGCACCATCCTACTACAGCAATAAATATATAAACAACAAGGCACTTGGAAAAGCAGTCAACAGCTTAGGACACTACGTAAGATGTATCCTTACCTTGTCCTTGACATGAGGACTAGCACCTTTTCGTAAAAGATGGCTTATTACAGCTTCTTTCTTTCCTATAATAGCTTTATGAAGTGCAGTGAGACCTTCCTGTTTTGTCAAATTATCTAAATTAAGTCTAGGCATAAGCTGAAGCACAAGAGGACATACTTGTATACCAAAATATGAACAACCTCACCTTATTAAGAAAATCAATATCAAGACCATTTTCAAGCAGCTTATCCATGCAACTTATCTGCGTTGATAGCGCTAAAGTGTGCAGTGGGCTCCATTTTGCCTAGAAAATGGAGATAAGTGAACTTAAGTGACTGGAAATTTAGCTTTCAATGAGCAGCTTTCAGAACCAGAAAAAACTTACACCAATCTTAAGATGCTTGAAAGCAAGTGGGTAGAATTTCACATAAGAGTTTGCTTATGTAGTTTACCACCTATTACAGTACGTCAGAAGGTAGGGAACTAAGAGAGAAGATGCAGGGCTTCACACTTACAGTTGATATCTTTTCCAAGTTAGGAGTCACATTCTGTTGCAAGACTGCTCTTTCTTCCGGCTCCAAAAGCTGTTCAACCTCTGCAATGATAAGGATATCTGATTTTAGTGGTGGATTATTGTCCAGGGTCAGAACATATTCTACATGCCAGCCTTCTTTCAGCAGTTTCCTTTTGTTGGACATATTCCATAATCAGGAACTTCTTTGAGTTTAGAACATATTAAACATACAGAAGAGAAAAGGTTCAAACAGAGAAAAACAGAGGAATAAGAAAAATACCTTTCTTAATATCCTCCACATACTTGTCCCCTGAAGTTATATCAACATCATTAATAGCTGAAGTTGATGTCTCTTCCTCTTCCCAATCACTTTCAAAGCCAAAGTTCTCATCTTCCATTTCCTCATCTTCTTCTTCATCATCATACTCACTACCACTGCCATCATCAGGTTCTTCCCAAGTCCCTCGTTGGGTCTGCGAATTAGATGATTCCCGACTAGATTTAGTTGCACCAGTAATCCTGAGTCTCCTGACTTTATAACCGTCCTCAGCAACAGAGAGACAAAATCTTACACTGCTTGGACTTATACATACTCTAATGAAATTGGCCCTGCATTTGGTATTGATGGAAGATTCAGTAATAGCAGCAGAACACGGTATAAGTTGATTAGTTATAACAGATGCTGTAGCCCAAGAACTCATTTCAATGTCTCTCTGAAAAGAAGAAAAGAAAAATAGAAATTAGAAATATAATCGAAAGCAAAAAAGAAAAGAAACATGTAGTTGTCACTGAATCACCATACTCGGACAGCGATAACGTATAAGGCCCTTAGAGACATTGACACAAACACATTGTCTGCAATGAATGACTAATAATACCAAGGATATGTAGATATGATAACACTCTATGTTGGGTTGGTCTGAAAGTCCTAGACTGAGCTATACTGGAGGGTCAGGTTTTATAGCATACTTATCCACTTTATTTATGTCTATTAGCCGTACTTGAGGAACAGAATTTATGGGGTTTCAAGTTTGATTCGGTTACTGTCAGAAGCGTCAACAAATCCGACATTTTTTATTCAGTAACAACAAATTTAAATTAAATACTGATTTCAAGACATTACTCTATATTTTATAAAAACATTCCCTCACCCACAAGCACAAAACATACTCAAGGAACTCACTGATTTAACTTTCAGAAAACTAGGAATGCCAGTATTTAATAATTCAACGATCGGAGATTGTGAAAGAATTTACCAGACCTAGACGCTGAAAATAGAGAGGGTTGTGTGGTTAGAGAGAAGTCCTTTTCTGGCGCTGTTGGGAGTGGAGATGAATCCCTATTCTCTGGCCAACTTAGTGAGGGGAAGCAACGGTTGATTCCTTCAACTATGGGGGATTTTCGATTATGGGTTTGGCTTGCCTCCACTTGAAATCTGCTAATAAATCTATCTCATAACTTGCGATTAGGCTTCAGAGAAAGAGAAGAGAAACGCGTGCAGACTTCGGCACAGTGTGCGTGAGGCGTTGTTTCCCGCGGGATAAATTGTCTGAGAATATACTACTGGTAAATTTTTATTTTCAAAATAACAATTTTTTATAATTATAAATGTACTAATTTATTTTAGGTAAATTTACTTACCATTACAAAGTTTAGGAGATTTTGTATTTTTTTATTTTAATTTTTAATTGTTATTATAATTTTTTTTAATTTATTAATTATAATATATTGTACCTTAAACTATCATAATTTAGTTAAATTATCCTCAACTATTTAATCAAGTGTTAAAATTAATAGTTTTAATTAACATGAGTTAGTTATGTAATTAAAAAACTTGATAGGAGTAAAAAATAATAAATTTATTATGTAAAATAATACAAACATCCTAAAAATAAATGATATGAAATTTTTAATTTATTTTTATTTTTTTTATCAAGTTTTTTTTAAGAGTAAAAATAAAAGTTAATTAGAGATTTTATATAATTTATTTTTAAGATATTGTATTATTTTATATAATAAATTTATTATTTTTATTTCTATCAAGTTTTTTAATTATATAATTAATTCATGTTAATTAAGATTATTAATTTTAATACTTAATTAAACGGTGTAGAGTAATTTGACTAAATTATAATAGTTTATGATGCAATATGTTACAATTAATATATTAGAGATAAGATTGCAATAGCAATTAAAGATTATGGTGGAAAAATTTTAAATCCCCCAAAGTTTATTAATATATTAAATAGTATATTATACATTTAATTATTATAATTTAGTCAAATTATATCTCATAATTTAATTAAATATTGAACTTAACAATTTTAGTTATATTTAATTATATTTTTGACTCTTTTATTATACAAAAAAATTTAATTTAATTTTTATGTTTTTAATTTAAATAATATTGTCATTGTAAATTTTTAAAATTTCAATTTGATCAATTTATCTAACATGCATTAAAATTTTAATGATATGATCGTTAATTATTTTATCTAATCTAATTATGTTATACATATATTAATTACTTTACACATCAATCAATAATAATTTTTACATTATATCTTTTATTCACATTTTTATTAAATCTTTAAAAAAATTATGAGAGTAACATTATTTAAATTAAAAATATAATAATTAAATTAAAATTTTTTATATAATAAAAATATAATTAAATTAATTAAAATTATTTAATTTAAAATTTAATTAAATGATGAAATATAATTGAACTAAATTATTATAATTGAGTATCTAATATAAAATATTACAATTATAAGTAAATATGTG
>JASKGM010052032.1:0-19732 GCA_034509205.1 Ceratonia siliqua
CCTAGTTCCTGCATATTTTCTGAATCATCTTGGGTTGCCATGTGTGCTTGCCCTTGATTCTTTCCCTTCCCCCATTCATGGCTATTTGGCTTTCCATGAAGTTTCCAGCATCGGTCTTCAGTGTGCCAAGGTTTCTTGCAGTAAGTACGCCACAAATTATCTTTGTTGTCCCGGTTTTGTTGTCCTTTTCCCCATTCTGTTTTCTACTGAGTCTGATCAATGGTAGAGATTAGGGCTGCTGGTTGGTCAACATTCCTCTGAATTTGTGTGGAAGCTAACGTTGATGCCTCCACAGCCCGGGGTTGCAGCATTACATTCCTGCGACTCTCCTCAGCTCGAATGATAGAGTCTCATTAAGGGTAAAAATTCATCATTTCCAAGGATTTGGACTCGCACTTGATCAAACTCGGAATCCAACCCAACCAAAAAGACATACACCCTATCTTTTTCCATTAAATTCTTTCACAACAGTAGCACAATCATGACATTTTAAATTAATAACTTGACACTGATTTAATTCTTGCCATAAACCTTTCAAAGTATTAGCATATTCAGTGACAAATTTACCTCCCTTTTTAGTAGACCCAGTCCTCACTTTGAGGTCATATATTTGTGCAGCATCCTTGACTTTGGAATAAGTTTGACGAACAGCTTCCCATATGTCCTGTGCAGTGGAAAGAAACATATAGGTATCATTGATGTCAGGTTGCATAGAATTCCAGAGCCATGACAAGATTAAGGCATCTTCTTCATCCCAAGCTGTAAATCCTGGAGTACCCTCTTTTGGACCAGTTCTTAGTAAATGACTGAGTTTCCCTTTGCTTTTTAACAGTGTTTTAACCAGCTGAGACCACTTAAGGTAATTTTTGCCATTCAAGCAATAGGAAGAATGTATATTCTGGAGATAATTTGAGTTCTGTTTGGGCTAGTTTTCTTCTGTCAAAGAAGCGGTTACAATTTTTGTTTGATTGGTTGAGGTATTTTTTGACATTGGGTTCAAAATAGCAATGAAGGCCTGAGAGGAAAAAAAAAAGAAACGGAAGAGGCTTCAGGAAATGGCAATGAAAGCCAGGGAAATGTTGGCAATGAAGGCCAAGTAGTTTGGGTAGTAAATACTAGGATCTGGTAGTTGGGTATGGCCGTAAATGGGTGTTCGCGAGTTTCTGGGCAGGCTCGACGGTGGCCGGAGCCTTCACTCACTCTCACGCGCAGGCGCGTGGACGACGATGCAGAGAAGATGGCGGCCCGTGGCGGTGTTTCAGACGACAATGATGTCCAGAATGAACTGCCGGCGTCGTTTGAGGTGACCCATAGACCTATCTCCGAGGTATCAAGTCTGGAACTACCTCTTTGATGAATGTCCAGAAGGAAAAAATGCAACAGGAGGAAAAAATCAATGGCAATGAAGGCTAATGAGCTCTGATACCATGTGAGAGAGGAGAATTGTATTTTTTGTATTTGTTTTACAATCAGAAAGGTGAATATATACACCTACAAACATAATTACACTGCTAAAATTAAGCTAGGAATTTAATGCTAATTATAGGAAATAATCAGGAAGCTATCACTAATTACAGGGGATTCTAATTACTGATTACAGAGAATTAAATGCAAATCACAAATAGCTGTTCATAATTTCCACAACAGCCTTACCTCCCTGTTTAGTGGGCCCAGTTCTCACCTTGATTTCATATATTTGTGCAACATCTGTGACCTTGGAGTATGTTTGACAAACTGCTTCCCAAATGTCTTATGTTGTTGGGAAGAACATGCAAGTATGACTAATGTCAAACCGCATAGAATTCCAGAGCCATGATATGATTAAGGCATCTGCTTCATCGTAGGCTTCAAATCCACAAGTCCCCTCTTTCGAACCAATTCCCAGTAAATGTCTTAGCTTCCCTTTTCCCTTTAACAATGTTTTCACCAGCTGGGATCACTTAAGGTAATTTTTGCCATTCAGACGATAGGTAGAATGGATATTCTGGAGGTCACCTAGGTTCTGTTTAGGTTAGTTTTCTTATGTGAAAGTGGAGGTCATGGGTTCTATTTGATTGGTTGAGGTAACTTTGACATTGGGTTCAAAGTGGCAATTAAAAATAATTAAAAACAAAGTTTAGAATGGCAACAAAGGCCTGAGAAGAGATGGCAATGAAGGCCAGGGAGATTTGGCAATGAAGGCCAAGATCTGGCAGTCAGGGTAGGTTGGAAAGTGATGGTTGGCAGTTTTTGGGCTGGTTCAACGGCTGTCTGACCTCTCACGCGCTCTCACGCACCGGTCATGGACGACGAGTAGTGGAACTGTGGCGGAGTGTGGCAGTGCGTGGCAATGTTTCAGGTGGTGACAAAGACTCCAATTATGTCGCCAGCATTGTCTGAGGTGGTTTCTGGACCTACTACCAGATATCAGGACTGGAACACTCACTTCCTAGATCACTCAGAAATGAAAAAGGGCAATAAAGGCAAACGGCATTTCTGAATGGGAATGAGGGGTTGATACCATGTGGAAAAGTGAGTTGTATATTTTTGTATATTAGCCTTGCAACCAGAAGGTGAATATATACACCTAGGAAATAAGTACAAAGCTAATTCTACTCCTAAATGCAAGAGGAAATAAATACTAATTAGGAAACTAATTACAAAGAAGAATCATGAAAGAATCAAAGAGAGATACAATGGTGATACAATGAATAAATGCAATGATACGTTTCCACAATTATGGTTTTGATTTTTGTTGATTTCATTATTGAGGAAATGGTGGTTCTGAAAAGAAATATCTGTTGCTGCATATTTAACGGTGTGCTGATCCAATTAGTTTCTTGCTCATTGTCCTCGCCTTTAAAGTCATTTGTGCAGTAAATTTGCTATGACAAAGCAGGTTCTGTCTAATTATCATCTCCCCCCCCCCCCCCAACCCACCGGAAGAAGGAAAAAACCCCATGACACTTCATTTTGTTGAACATATGGCCAGTATTCAATGCCTGGAGAAGCGTGTGCTTGTCATATTTGTAGAGTAGGAGCTTGCTCTCGGCCTATTGGACGCTAGATAAAAATATGAAAGTAATTATAGCAATATAATAAATTATGACATGTGGATTTTCTGTTTTCAACAATTAAGGCATCCTTGAAAATCATGGGCCACTTGTTGTACGTCCATATTGATGGGCTCTTTCATTCTTTGTGCTTAGCCAGCCTGCTGAGAGGTCTTAACGTCCTTTAATGCTCTCTTTCTTTCTTTGCAATAAAATTTCTCTTAATCAAATATAGATTTGCACTCCTAAAAGCAGAGATGTGTAAATGTCTGTATGTTTATACACTTCTCTTTTTGTTAATTGCACTTTCCCTGTAACTCTACAAATGTATGGTCCTAAGTGGTCTACACTGGCTGATCTGGTTCTATATGTCTTTCCTACTTTTTTGTACTGATGTTAAACAACTAATTATCTCTTCATGGTTCTCTGTGTTTTTTATTAAGGAGATTTTTTATCATTTCCTTTTTCCACGGCTCTCTAGTAAACATTCTTCTCTTATCAAAAAAAAAATCATTTCCTTGCAGGCTTGCCAGAGAGCACTCAATTTACGAAGGAACAAGTTTCGCCGAAATGCAACTCTTTTGAGGCGCTTGTTGTCTTGGAAGTATGAATTTCTCTCATCATAGATAATTCTTTCCTGTTGTTTATTTTTCACTGTCGGAATGACATTTTATTTCATTTTTATCTCAATTAAATTATCCTCTTGAGCAGCTTTAATGCACATTTGGGGAAGAAGGGAATCAGTGGACATATCACAGTCAATTATGAAGAGAAAACCCTTTCAATCAAGGTAAGCTGTTTGCCTTATGCTATATTGTACTTCTTTCGCTGTCCTTAGATCTAAGGAAGCAAAAAGGAAAAAGTAGGAAAGAGAGAAAGGTTTAAAACAAGATTGTTGATCTCATAGGCCAAACTCTAATGTCCTTTCCTTCCTTTAACCTTTTTAGGTAGAAACCAAGTGTTATTTACAATTATCTCTTCCTTTTGGTTCGTAGCTGGTACACTTGTTTCTCCCTTTGATTTTGTATCTTTTGTTTATAGGTGAAGATGCCCCAAGATGCATCAGGAAGCACTGTTTATGACACTCGAGGGCTTTCAGGTTAATTTCTAGCATTTATTAAGCTGCAGTGTTTTGTTTTATGATGATGCTTGAGGATTTAAAAGGATAATATATACATATTTATGAATAGTATTTAATATTTATGCAGGACTGCCTTTATGTATGTACTTTTACCGCCCTCAAATATGAGGGTTGCTGTTCATTGTATAGTTCTTTGACTTATTAGGTTCCTTCAGGTTAAAACTCTTTGCTTCCAAAATTTATAACTATGAGACGCATAACTTGAAGAAAACTATAATTGCCAGTGGTGTAACCACTGCTCAAATGACTGCTTCCTTTTTTATAGGAAAAAGTCAAGACCAATGCTATATTCTTGAGGGCTTTCCACACTCAATTTTACTGGCAAGTAGTTATGACTCTTGCCAACAGGTTCAGTATTGCCCAATTTGCCCAGATAAAAAATAGGGTAGATAAGGAGCCAATTGTCTGAGTGGCCAATGGGTCATATCCAAGCCCAACCATTGGACCTATATAACTTTTCAGGCCAAGTTGGGCTTGTATGTCCAGGTTGGCCAACAACATAATTTATTAATTTATTCACTATAAATTAGAATTTTTTTCTACTAAATCAAAGATGAAAAAAAATGTGACTAACAAAAATGGCCTTATAAAAATGATTCTAAATTGACTGTGAATTGATTTTTCTAGTGTTTTTTAGATGAAAAAGTTAGTTATTTGTAAAGTTATCAAACTAACCTATGTTTTTTTTTTCTAACTTGAACAAAATTTTATTTATATGCAAATATGCATTGGCTAAGCCTAGACATTACCCATGGGCTTAGGTCAATGCCCAACCTTTAACAATGGGCTTAAATAAAAATGGGCTTAGAACACCTAATTTGCTTGCGCTAGCATAGGAACATAAGATGAGGCAAGAGAATGGGGGTTTGGTTTTAAAGTTGGACCTTGAGAAAGCATATGAGCAAGTTGGAATCTCCTTGATATGGTCTTTTAGATAGAAAGGGTTTTGGTGTCAAATGCAGAACATGTATTATGAGTTGTTTGTCTTCCATCTACATTTTCAGTTATTGTCAATGGAGAGCTTAGGCCTTTGTTTCAAGGACTAAGGGGGGGTAAGGCATGTGCTTCCTTTGTTGCATTTTTGTTTACTTTAGAGGTTGACGTGTTGAGTCGGATGATTTCTAGAGCTATGGACAAGGGTCTTATTAGAGGTATTTTTGTAGGTTCAGATAGCATGTTGATTTCAGTTTCTTGATGGTCTTCTTTTAGGAAGAGGATAGTGGGAGTTTTGCTAATACTCGTTGTTAGAGATTGTAATAAAAGTATTCATTGGCCTTCTCTTAACAGCTTAAGCTTTTGGGTTAAAATGGTCCTTGACATGGTGTCAAAGCTTATATGACAAAGTGATTAGGAGTTCAATCCTTGCCGCTCTCATTCTTCATGTTAGCTTCCTGTATATACTTGAGATTAGTTTTTTTTATTAAGCCTTGTAATATATTAGCCCATTGGCCCATTCTTTCCTGTATACTCCTTCCGTTTCAAATTATCTGTCGTTTAAGGTAATGGCACAATAATTAAGAAAGTTATTAAATAGCCTCAATTTTAACAAAAAAAGTTGTACTTGACTAAATTATCCTTATTAAAGTTAATTTAAACTCTTATTACTACTCTATTGAAGATAACAATAAATAAGGGTAATGTTGAAAAAATAATAATTAATACCTCTTTGGTAATGTAAAACGACAGATAATTTAAAACAAAATAAAACTCCTAAAACGACAGATAATTTGAAACAGAGGAAGTATATATTAAGCTCTAGTAAGTGACCAAACTCACACACATTCCTACATTAGAATTTCTCTCATCTCTACTTTTCACATCGCATCAAAGCCAAGGGAGAGAAAAACTTAAAGTTTCAAGTGTGTGAGCACCCGTGACGGTAAAACACTCAGCCGTCACGTCTGTCAGATCTGGTTGGTTCCTTTCCAGGTGTCGGTTGTCGTTTTTGGTCATACCACCGTATTCGGAGAGCTTCCACCAGCATAACCCTTGAACGGCACGAGCGAAGCTTTGAAACTCTGATCCGCCTTTTTCGGTGTGTATCTAACGACACTGCCGCGGCCAACAACCTCAAATGTCGCTGATCGGCTTGTCCTCGGAAGCCCATCACCGACAGTCACCGCACGCGTCACCGTGCCTAGTCTTCTGCTGTCCAGATCGCTCCAATTTTTGTTTTTGCACTTCTTTTAGGTTTTTTCAGCTCTCTATAGCTTTATTTTAGGTCTATTAGGGCTGCCTTCCATCCAAATCGTGTCAGGTTCCACTTCTTCAGTCACTTCGGTCAACAAATCGGGCAACTTCACCCCTATTTTTACTTCTCCTGTTATTACTACTGAAAAACTTTCTAGGAATGCGAATTATATGTCTTGGGCTGCTTATGTTAAATTATGGTTTATGGGACAATGGGTTGAAGATCACCTAACCATTAAGGTTGATGCTATACCTGATTCTAAGAGGGTTGCTTGGAGGAAAATTGATGCCCTTTTATGTAATTTATTGTGGCAGTCTATTGAGCCCATTTATAAGGCATATAGACAATGGCAACAGTTGTGGGATAAGGCCAAAACTCTTTACACAAATGATATGCAACGTTTCTATACATTTGTTTCTAACATGGTTTCCTTGAAGCAACAGGACATGGATATGTCTGACTTTATTGGCAGGCTTGAATCTCTCAAGAAGGAATTTAATTCTTATGCCTGTTGTTGATACTGCTGAGAAACAATTAGCGCAATGCGATCAATTCTTTATGGTGCTGGGATTGACTACCATTCACCCAAACCTCGCCCCTATTCGTGATCAAATTTTGGCTCATCCTACTATACCCTCTAGGAGATGTCTATGCTCAGCTACTTCGTGTTTCTTCTCCGGTCGCATTATCTACCAGTTCTTCTGGTCAAACTGTCGAATCCTCAGTATTGGTATCACAAACTAACACCAAGGGAGAACAAGGAGAACGAAATAATTCTACTCAGAATAATTCTCAGAAGGAAAGACCTAAATGTAATTATTGCCATAAGTGGGGCCATGTCAAGAAGCAATGTTATAAGTTGCGTAGTCGTCTACCTTGTATTGCCAATATTGCTCAGTTTGCTAGTGTTCCTGATTCAACCGTCCTCACCTCCGTCAAGATCGTCTCTTGTCTTGACTGGAGCTAACTATGACAACTATGTTTGCTATCTTCCGGCTCAACAGTGGTCCACATTTGTTGCCTCCGTTGCTCATATTGGTAATTCTGTTGCTCAGTCTCTTACCCTCAGAGCCTGGGTTCTAGACTCTTGGTGCCTCTGATCACATCTCTGGTAACTCTCGTCTTTTATCTCATATTACCAGTTTAGGTTGTATTCCTTCTGTTACGCTTGCAAATGGTTCCAAAACATTTACTAAAGGCATTGGGCAAGCCCAACTGACTCCTTCCATGCTTCTAGACTTTGTTCTTTATGTTCCTAGTTGTCATTTTAATCTTATTTTTGTCAGCCGATTAACTCGTACTCTTAATTGTTCTATTACTTTTGCTGATAATTCTGTACTTGTGCAAGACTAGGGTACAGGACAGATGATTGGCGTAAGGCGTGAGTTCTAGGGGCTCTATCACCTCACTTTGCCCCCATCTCCAATTGCCTACAGTTACACTGAGTCACCTACCACTCTTCACAGCTGTTTGGGACATCCTAGCCTCTTCAAACTCTGCCAGATGGTTCCACGTCTTTTGAGTCTGTCTAATTTAGATTTTGAGTCATGTCAGCTTGGAAAACAGTCTCGCACTTCTTTTCCAAAGCGTGTCAATAATTGAGCTTCAGCCCCTTTTGAGGTTGTTCATTTTGATGTTTGGGGTCCTAGTTATGTCACTTCTGTTTTGGGCTTTCAGTATTTTGTTACTTTCACTAATGACTATTCTTGTTGTACTCGGCTATTTTTAATGAAAGCTCGTTTTGAGTTGTTTGATATCTTTAAGGAATTTGTTGCTGAAATCAAATATCAATTTAATACCTCTATTTGTGTTTTTCATATTGAATGTCCATTAATATTTTTCTACTCCTTTCAATACATTTATGTCTTCACAGGGCCTTCTTCATCAATCCTCTTGTGCTCATACCCCTCAACAAAATGGGGTGACTAAATGTAAAAATCGACATCTTATTGAAACTGCTCGCACTTTCTTACTTCATCATCACGTTCCTTTTCATTTTTGGGCTGATGTTTTTCTTATTGCATGTTTTCTAATTAACTGCATGCTTTTCTTGGAAGAGTAAGAAACAAGATGTGGTTACCAAATCTAGTGCAAAGGCTAAATATCGGGCAATGGCATTAGCCACGTGAGAACTAATATGGTTGAAGCAGCTTCTTCAAGAGTTGACGTTTGGCGAAGTGACGCAGATGCAATGCATTTGCGATAACCAAGCAGCTTTATATATCGCCTCTAATCCAGTGTTTCATGAGCAGGCTAAACACATTGAAGTTGACTATTATTTCATCCGCGAAAATATCTCGTAAGAATGCATTACTACTAGTTTTGTCAACTCAGCAAATCAGCTGGCATATGTGTTTATGAAGTCTTTTAGGGTTTCTTTGTAACAAGCTTGGTGCATATGACTTATATGCTCTAGCTTAAGGGGGAGTGTTAGCTTCTTGTATATAGTTAGGATTTGTTTTTTTATTAAGCCTTGTAATATATCGGCCCATTGACACATTCTTTCCTTTATATATATTAAGCTCTAGTAAGTGACCAAACTCACTTACATACATTCCCACATAGATTTCTCTCTATCTCTCTCTATCTCTCTACTTTTCACGCTTCACAACTAAATTGTCCACTCTTCACTTCCAAAAAGTGATTTTTGGCTTGAGGGGGCTTGTTAGAGATTATAATAAAACTATTCATGGGCCTTCTCCTAATAGCTTAAGCTTTTGGCTTGACACTAATGGGAACCAAGATCTATAACATGAATAATAATAGAGAAACACCCAAGATATTGGAATAACGCTGATATATTGACTGATAGAGTGCTTAAGCAGCACTTGGAATACACAAGACATAGCAATACAATGCAGAACAATAGCAATAAACCAAAACACTGGAAATAGCATAACACTCCCCAACTACAGCAGCTATTCACTCAAGAAGAAATAACAAGATAACAAAAGATAGAATTGTGTAGGGAACCAAGAAATATAGGGATAGAAATAGATAAAAATACTATATTTATATGATATAAATATTCATTAGCATATATTACAACACTTACATACCAGAATCACAACACAACACTCACTGAACAAGTCACAAACCCTGCACTTCGAGTGGCCGGACCCTCCCCTTCCTAGCATTCGAGAGGCTAGGACTCTCCCCCAAATCCCAATTCAATATTTGCCTGCCTCTCCTCTCCCCTACCCTCTGTTATCCATAGCAAAATTAGCCCAACCTCCCCATAATTGCTAGATAACTTCCCTCATTTCCCTTATGCCCTTTTTGCCCTTAAATTCTAACATTACCGCCCCCTTCAAGAGCGACGTCCACTCAGAAAATCTTTGTTCAAAGAACCTTTGCTCTGGCTCTGGTTGATCTCAACGGCTCGCATGGCGCTTTCTTTTTAGTTGTTCCTTTCACAACAGTCATCTCTCAACAAACACATGAAGGGCTATGATCCTTTTTCTTTTTTTTTTTGAAAATCCAAGAACCTATCTGCTGTATACTCACCAAAACTGCTAATAAATATAACTAGAACATCACAAAACACAAAGATACGACATCTCATCATTTTTTTTTCCTGGTTTTTTAAATAAACTTATCTATTATGTTCCCAATTTCTTGACCTTCGCTAACCTAAACTTGCGAGGCAAACTAGAACCCTAATCAAGAATCGTCGTTGCCGGTCATCGTCATCGCACCTAAAGCCTGCTGTGACATCTTCAACCCTCGCTTGCGAACGTTGCTTTAGTCATCGTGAAAAATAGGTATGACAGTGGAAACAGTGGAACGTCCAAACAAAAGATTCTAAATAGGACCCTGTCGGAAATTGAAGTAGAAACTGCCAAGAAGCCACACAGAACCAACAGAAATTCGAAGAGAAGCCGTTGGCCACCTCAACCCATGAATTGTCCCTGGGTCATTTGCTCTGTACCATTGTTGGGGGCCAAGAATTATAGGGATGGAAATAGATAGAAATATTGTATATATATGATTTAAATATTCAATTACAAATATTACAACACTTAGATACCATAATCACAACACAACACTAACTGAACAAGACAAACTCGGCACTTGAGTGGCCGAAAACACACCCCTTCCTAGCATTCGAGAGGCTAGGACCCTCCCCCAAATCCCAATTCAATATTTGCCCACCTCTCCTCTCCCCTATCCTCTGTTGTAAATAGCACTATTAGCCTAACCTCCCCATAACTGCTAGATAAATTCCCTCCTTTCCCTTATGCCTTTTTGCCCCTAGGTTCTAACAAATTGCTTAAAGCTTCCCTAGCAATACGGGCACTAAGACTCCCTCTCTCAACAAGCCAAATTCTTCATATCCCCTAAGTTATCCCCCTCTATCCTCGTTTAACTTCTTTTCCTTGGCTTCCCGTTGCATGACTGCCTGTTTCCTTCTCTGCTTCCCCATCACACGTGTTGATAGCCACATGTACTTTGCCAATTTTACCCTGAATATCCCTCCTTTGTTCTAAAATACCCATGGGTTCTATCATTACCCCCCTTCACATTCACCTTGTCCTCAAGGTGAAAGTTGGCACATTGCCCAATAATAACAATGGTTGTCTCCACATTTGAATCAGAGTGAATAACATATGACTCCTAGAGAACTACTAAACAGCTAGCTTCCAATAAGGATGTTGCAATTATTAATCCAACATTGACGGTTGATTGGGCCAATTCCTTGTTAGATTCTTCTATACCCCAAGAAGTTGGTATATCACCTTTGCACTCCACACCTGCTAGGTAGGCTTGTTCATCAAAAACCTCGCTTCCAACTGGGTTCCTCAATGCTCCTACTGCAGATTCTCGAGGAAGTGGACCATCATTATATGCTGCGAAGGCTTGCAGTGAGATTCTGCAAGCACTCATCTGCATACTGTTTTGAACCCATTAAAATTCCACCCTTTAGTAGATGCTTTGGTTTACAAATGGCTATTTCATACCGGTAAGTCTTACTATGCTGATGCCATGAGAATAGATGAATATTCTTCAATCCGTTCGGCCTACATCTTACCCATAGTTGCTTGTTACAAACAAGCTCTAAAAGAACATCTGGAGTAGACTGCAGATCATGGGGATCTACAAGTATACCATTGTCAAGTACCCGATGAACATCAACAGGATCTCCATTTTTAGTTGCATCAGCTAGCAATCCATGAGTAGTTGCTTCAATTAAGGCTTATACTAGTTGGCCCAAAGAAAACCCGATAATTAAAAACACCTTTTATTTTTTGCTACTAGAAGATAAATGTTAGGAGCATCAGATAGCGTGTGGTATTTAGGATACGCCACTTGCCCATACGAATCATATTTGTTAATCAGCTTAAGTACCGATAGGAGAACAGAAGCATTTGCCTTGGTGTTTCATCAACTTCCTCATGGTTACCCATAATTAACGTCTCATGGGTCACTTGGGCTGCAGACTCTTCCTTCACGACAGCCCATATTGTATCAGGACGGACACCCTTTTTTCAAGAACATATCATGGATATAAATAAAGCCTGGAAAAGTAAAACCAAGCTGGTTGACTCCCTTAAGTATTTTCTGCTTTACATCTGTTTTGACTCCCATAATTTCAGATGGCTGCCATGGTGTATTGAAACATTTAACTTGAACCCATTTAGCTCGGCATCATCCATGACTTTATCACAAAGAACAAATATTCTTCTTAGTCCCCTTAAACTACGATATGTTAAAGCTTGCCTTTCATGATCAGACAATGGATCTGTTGGATGCAGTATTGCTTTTGAGCAAAATAAAAAACTTCGAGAACCTGGTTTAGTGTAGTCGAAGAGTCCTCCATTCTCGTATCTCACACTCCTATACCAATTGATGGGAACCAAGATCTATAACCGGAATAATAACAGAGAAATACCCAAGATACTGGAATAACGTTGAAATATTGACTGATAGAGTGCCTAAGCAGCACTTGGAATACACAGACAGAGCAATACAATGAAGAATAATAACAGTAAACCAAAACACTGGAAATAGCAGAACACTTCCCTGCTACAGCAGCTAATCACTCAAGAAGAAATAACAATAACGAGATAACAAAAGATAGAATTGC
The DNA here is from genome assembly GCA_034509205.1 of Ceratonia siliqua. Lineage (NCBI taxonomy): Eukaryota > Viridiplantae > Streptophyta > Magnoliopsida > Fabales > Fabaceae > Ceratonia > Ceratonia siliqua. The sequence continues at coordinate 12,453 of JASKGM010052032.1, forward strand.
ATAAAGCTTCCCTAGCAATATGGGTGCTAGGACTCTCCCTCTCAACAAGCCTAATTCTCCATATTCCCCAAGCTATCCTCGTCAGTCCTCTTTTAACTTCTTTTCCCTAGCTTCCTACTGCATGACACCTTCTCCACTTCCCCATCGCACAGGTTGATAGCCACGTGTACCTTGCCAATTTTACCCTTAATATCCCTCCTTTGTTCTAAAATACCCATGGGTTCTATCATAACTTTTTTTTTGTTACAAAGGAGCGCTATGTGCTGGGAAATTGAGAAAGGCAGAATGATGGGGATCGAACCCCTGACATCAAAGCCTTTTGATACTTACGACCAAAAGTGGTGCCACAAGACCCATAGGTCATTGGCTGCTAATACTCTTTATTCTTCAGGTTTTTTGAGATTATCTCTAGGCTTAAGATTAATTTAGCAAAAATTGGCTCGGCAAGACTAAATGTGTCTAATGAGGATCTTCTCAGTTTTACCTCCAGGGTAGGTTGTCAGGTTCTTCAATGACATTCCGTTTATCTGGGTATTCCTTTAGGATGAAGTCCGAAGGCTATATCTTTTTTGGGATCCTGTGATTTAGAAAGCGTCCAAGGGTTTGGATAATTGGAAGGGTGCTTTCTTTTCTTTGGTTGACCGCATTACCCTAATGCAGTCTTGCCTATCTAGTATGCCCCTTTATTATCTCGCTCTTTTCCTTATCCCAGTTGGTGTGGCTAAGACGATCATGCAGGACTGACTTTGGTCTGGTGTTGGATAAATAAAAAAGGATCACCTTGTAGGATGGGAAGTTTGTTGTAGACAAAAAAATAAAGGAGGTTTGGGTGTGGGAAATTTGGTGGCTGATAACCTTGATGAAGCAAAGTGCTGACAAGAAGAGAAGGTACATTACTTTGGAAATTGGGGACTTGGTGTATGTAAAGGTGAGACCCTACATACTGAGAACTCTAGCCAAGAAATTGAATGAAAAACTCAGCCCCTGCTTCTATGGTCTACCCAGTGGAGGCCAAGATAGGGGCTGTCGCATATAAATTGACCCTGCCCCCCACAGCATGCATCGTCCCAGTGTTTCACATCTCTCAATTGAAGAAAGCAGTCTCAACAGGAGAACAGCCTATAACCATTTCCCCATGTTTGAGTGAGGAAAGGGAGCTCCCGGTTCAACCGGAGACAGTGCTGGGCATTAGGAAACTAATGAATGGGAGACAGGAGGTCCTCATCAAGTGGTCTTCACTTCCTGAATGTGACAACTCATGGGAAGACTTCACAGCTATGACAGAGCAATTTCCAAACTTCCACCTTGAGGACAAGGTGAAGCTTATAGGGGGAGGTAATGATAGACCCCTGGTCAACCTAAAATACTCCAGGAAGGCAAAGGCATAAGGGGAACAAATCCCAAGGACATGTGGCAAACTAACAGTGGGGAGTGTCAGGTTGGTTAGTGGATATAGGAGGACTGCACAAATGGGTTTTACAGCTGGTGAGTGGTGGGAGCTGTTTAATAGGCTCTTGTGAGTTCTTGTAAGGGAAGGGAGGATTTTGGCTAAGTTGAAGGGGAACCCTAGCGCCCATATTGCTAGGAATGCTGCTGCTCTAAGAGTACTGTGTGTTGCATTTCCTTTATTTTGTTTATGCTGTTGTTTGTTTCTTTTCTGTAAGCAAAGGTGCAACCCCTTGCTCTTGTGCTTTGTTCCTATCTCAATTGCTCAGTGATTATCAGTATATATATATATCAGTCATATTCATTTGTGAGGGTGTGTTGGTGGGTGGTGGTTTTGGGTTCTCATTAGATACCATTAACTTTTGTTCCAATCCAGATGGGAGAATCGGGACTCTTGACTCATCTGGTGTTTATTCTTGTAAATCTTTCTTTTAATTTCTAACTCATTCTCCTAATGGGGAAAAGTTTGTTCTAGATAAACCCATTTGGAAATCTAAAGCTCCTTCTAATGTGAAGTTCTTTGTTTGGACTTTGGCACTGAATAGGATTAATACTAATGATAAATTTCTGGTTTGCGGGCCTAAAACAGCTTTCTCCTGATATTTGTGTCTTGTGTACGGATAGTGCAAAATAAGAGAGAAAGGGACACACAAGAAATTCTAAAGTGTGTAAGATGTATTACCACACTTGTATCAGCTCTGCTTTATAGAAGGTGAGAGGAGTTACAGCAATAAAAATACAGCTAAGGTAACTACAGCTAATTGTGTAGTTAATGCTGATTACAAGAATCAAGCAATCAGTCAATACTAATTAAAACTAGAAGATTATCCTAATTAGAAGATAACTCTTAACAGATAGTTCAGAAACAGCTGCTCACTTTTTCTTACATTGTTGAGAAGCTGCATTTTTGTGGAGTAAATTATTTGGAGTTTTTGGTGGGCGTTGGGTGTGTCCTCATACACTGGAGGGTTTTCTTTCAATAAGGTTTAAAGGGTTTGGAAGGAAAAAGAAAAGAAAGCGTATTTGCAGTGTTATGGTGTATTTGGTTGGAGAGAAATGCTCAAATTTTTAAGGGGGTATCTTTGTCTCTGGAGCTGTTGTGGGAAACAATAGTATTCATGTCCTAAGTTTGTAGTTCTGCTCACGGTTTTATTAAGTGTGTTGCTATCTCAGATTTTCAAAGAGATTGGGCTGCTGTGCTGCACTTTTGATTTAAACGCTTTTCTGTTTTTTTATGCTTTTCTTTATTTGAGGTTCCTTTTGGAGGATGTCTAATTATCCTATTTTTAATTCTCCTCTTCCTTAATAAAATTTATTTTTTTGTCAAAAAATAATTTCTCACAAAATTTACACTTTGCTTAAAAGTTTCTATCTTGTAGATCATGACATCATGTTTTATGATGAAAAATTATTTTGTACTTTATCAGTATTTCTTAAATTAATGTACTATATGATTTTCAAGATAGAAGAAATCATCAACTATTCAATAAAGATTTCATGTCCAAGTTTTATAACATTTTGTATGCAAAATTAACACAGTAATACTTAGTATTCAACAGTTAGATCATTGAAAATCACGGTATATAAGAAGTTATATGATGGTGTAAGAGCATAAAACGTGTGTATTGTCCTAAATCTTTGTATTCAACCTGACTATCACATGCAAGGGTGGACTTGTATATATGGCCGAGCATGGCATCTTGGTCTGAATGAATTTTGCTTTGTGCTTTTATATGTAGATTGATTAGATACTTATAATGAATGTACTTTTTAATGTAAGTTTTCTATCAATTGTAGCAAGTATATATGCAATTACCTGATTTCATGTTAATTTTACTTTACTTTTGCTGATGCTTAGGTGGTGAGCGTTCTTTTTCAACATTATGCTTTGCACTAGCCCTTCATGAAATGACAGAAGCCACTTTCCGAGCAATGGATGAATTTGATGTCTTTATGGTATGGTCATTTGTGTTTGTCTTTTTTGCCTTTTATATAGTCTGAAGTATGGGTGCTATAATGGACATGTTGAAATTGTATCAGTTGACAATACTAGTTTTTTGAAAGTTGGGCATTTCCTTTCATTTATCTTCAGGATGCAGTCAGTCGAAAGATCAGCTTGGACACTCTTGTGGATTTTGCTGTGGGACAAGGATCCCAATGGATATTTATTACCCCACATGATATTAGGTACTGGTTTAACGTAGCCTTGATTACTGTTAGGCATATATTGGCGCACACACTAGTTATTAGTTTGCTGCTTTGCATACATAATATATTCTTTTTTTATTTATCATGTCTTCAAAATTAACTATCTCGTTCATGAGTATACTCGTAAATGCTGACTCTTATTGACTGGTTTGGGTGCCTGGTGTAGTCTTCCTGAATCATCCAAATTTGCTGGTAACTCTGATCATACATGGGGTTGGGATTGATGGGTCAATGATTTTGCGGGTGGAGGGAGTGAGTGGATATTTTCAGTAGAAATCTTGGTTGGAACAAGTCTAATCTGGTTGGAGTCATTTAACTAATGGTGATAGTAGCATATCATCCTTGAAGGAGGCGAATTGAATTAAGTATCTCTGCAATTTGGAACAGCATCCCAAGAATTTAGCCTTTGTATTTATGTACACTAGGCCTGCAACTTATTTTTCTCATCATTTTTATACAAATATAGACTTATTTTTCTCATCATTTTTAAGTTTTGATGAGTATAGTTCATTGAAGTTGCAGTTTGATGCTAGCAAACCAGGACAACAAATATTAAGCCTCTGCATGCATTTAGCATCAGAGTTGCAGTGATATGACAAATATCTGGATAATGAGCAAACTTCATGAACTTTCTGCATTGATGTCTTATTTTTTCTTTTCATTCTTCAAAATGCAGTATGGTTAAGCAGGGAGACAGGATAAAAAAGCAGCAAATGTCAGCTCCCCGTTCTTGATCATGTGTAATTTATTTGTATGTTAATTAAGTTGTGTTATAATTGTGCTCAAGAGTAGAAATGCCCCTACTTCATTGAACACCGTTAGGCAGAATTGTTCTGACCTTAATTTATGTATAGGAACGATCCAATATTAGAGCTTTTGCCCTTCCGATTTATGTTGTACTTGTCGACCATTTTGGCTGGAAGGCTTGGTTCAGTAGCAGTGTTACCTAATTTGTGGCACTCAATGGATATGAGGCAGGGATACAGGTAATTAGTATGGCTCTCTGGGAAATTTGTGATATAAAGGGTAGGCCTAGTTGGTATACTATTTAAAGGTGCTGTATTCTCAAATACTATTCAATTGGATCTGACTTATATGTACAAGAAAATATTTTTTTCGCTTGTTTTAAAAATATTTCAACCACAAGTAATTATAACTCTAGTTAATTTTCAAAATTCAGATTTAACTTAAGCTAATATTAAAGTTCACATGCATAATCTATATGAGAAATCTACTAAATAAGAAATTGAAGCTAAATTTTAAAATGGCATCAATATAGTAGTTACTAATTTATTTTCCTTCCTTTTCCTCTAGCACTCACTTGTTGCGAAACTTCAAATTTGAATTTGTTATGGAATGTTTGAACTTAAGTCTTATAAGAAAATGAGCTTCCTTTTGATTGGAGCAAAATATGATATATCTCTATCATCTATTTCCAGGTTATATAGAGTTGCTACATAATTCCATTTGTGTGATTTCCATCTTATGTCCACTATAAAATTTATTGAAGTTTTTTTTTTTTGCAATTTGTTCACTCACTTTGAGGGAACCAGGTGTCTTTTTTCATTCATTCAATAAAGTCCTTGCCTTCTCATAAAATTAAACCTTGTAATCTAGGGATCTGCTTTTAATGGACATCATCTCATGAAATTGAGTATTTCTTTTTAGATGCCTGACCAACACTAATATTAGCTAGTCTCAGACTATGCTAGCTCAACCAAATTTACACCCTCAATTAAATGTCATCTCAAAACATGAAAATGGAAATAAGAATATACTTTTAAAAGTTAAGAAATTCTCCTTATCTCCAATGTCACATGTATTCAAATTTGAGTAGGAATGAAAATAAATTTCAACTTCATAAATTCATGTACTATTTCGTATTCCAGTTCCCAAGTTCTAACTGCAACTCTTAAGGGCAAACAGTGTTTCTGTTTTGTTACTTTCTAAAAATATTTTTTTAGAACAAAAATAAAAAATAGTTTCTATACAACAAAAAAGCTTGTTTGAATGTAAATTTTGATGACAGCTTTTTAAAACAAAAGAAGAGTTTTCATTTGGAAACACTTTTTTATAACTTTTCTATTAATAAAAATTGTTTTTCTAATGTGTTATTCATGTTTTCAAAAGAATTTGAGAAAAATAAAAACATATTAAACTTGTTTTCTTTTTTGTTTTCTTAATTCCAATTTAAAAAAAAATCTATAAACAATTGATTAAAACAATATGGCAAACAAGTTTTTGTTTTAAAGAATAGAAAAAAACTATTTTTAAAATTGTTTTTTAAATGAACCCATATTTCAATATGATTTAAGGGTAATTTGGATAAACTTGTACTTTTGAGAAAGTGTTTCAAGTAGAAGTGATTTTTTAAAAAAAAAATGAAGTATTTGTTGTTTGGATGTAATTACGTATAAGTGATGTTTTGCGTTTGGATGTAAAAATATAAAAGTATTTTTTTAACATATAAAATTATTAAAAATGACATATAAAAGTATTTTTAGAAAATTTATGGAATATTTATCTAAAAAAATTTTTATCTCTTTCATTGAATCTAATTATTTTTTAAATAGCATTTTTTTACTTTAAAAATAAGCAGTATTTTTGTTTATTTTTTAAATAAGTACTTAATTTTTTTAAAAAAAAAAAGTTGCTTTTGAGAGTGCAAAAGCTTCCAAACGCCCATTAGAAACAAGGAGTGAGCTTTACAAGCCCAGTGAATAAACTAATTTTAAAACCACGTATGAAAGTAGTGATGTGTATGTATGAAATACTCTTAAACGTAGGCGATGATTTGGAAATCCATTTCAAAACAAAACATTAGGGATTGTTTAGAATAATTTTTATTTTATTGTTTTATAAAATAGTTCTTATAGAAAAAAAACTAAAAAATTTGTTTAGAAAAAATAAAAAATTGATCGAAGGGATGAGACATTTAATGAAAATAGTGTCCCTTTATTATTTTTCATATTTTTTAAAAAATAATGAATAAAAATAAGTCAAAATATATTAAAGATGTTCTTTATTTTTTATTTTTGAGTTATACTTTTTAAAAACAGTTTTTAAAAAACAATTGAAGAAAACAATATACCCAAACAATTTTTTATTTTTATAGAACAATAAAACAAGAAAATAATTTTTAAAAACCATTCCAAATATTTTTCCATACTCAATAAAAACTATATTTGGATATTCATCGTTCTTTCTTTCTCAAGAGAAGTTAGAAAATACCCAGTGCATCAACTCAAGGAAATTTGCTCAACAAGGCAAATTTCAATTTATAAGGCATGTAGAAGTAGAATCTTGATAACGTCTCTAATATCAAATATACAACAATATCTTTACCATGAAGACAAAATCTAGGGATCTAAAGTTCTCCTCTCATAGAAAAGTTTTCCACTATCTAGCGAAGGGTGATACTTAATCCCTCCGATGATAATCACAATCTAATACGAAATATTTCCTCTAGTGGAATTTCACTATTTAACTTGGAGTGGCCCCTGAGGTTATACTGATAACATATAACCTATTTGAACTTGGTGATTCTACCTGTCGATGCCTGTGTTCGGTGTGATGGACCTTCTACTCTGGGTGGTCGGTCCGGCGGTCTGGTCGGGTCACTTGGT